>CAUYLG010079012.1:0-24303 GCA_963573385.1 Cacajao melanocephalus | reverse complement strand
AATGACTCATCTTCAACAATCATCTATCCCATGGACTCTTACTAGTATCTACTGAAATTTCATCAGAAGTTCTCATTTTTCCTTTACATCCTCCCTAAATACATCCAAAGGATTATAAATCGTTCTACTATAAGGACACATGCACACGAATGTTCATTGCGGCACTGTTTACAATAGCAAAGACCTGGAACCAACCCAAATGCCCAACAATGATAGACTGGACAGGGAAAATGTGGCACATATACACCCTGGAATACTATGCAGCCATAAGAAATGATGAGTTCATGTCTTTGTAGGGACATGGATGAACCTGGAAACCATCATTCTCAGCAAACTGGCGCAAGAACAGAAAATCAAACACCACATATTCTCACTCATAGGTGGGTATTGAAAAATGCGAACACATGGACACAGGGAGGGGAGCATCACACACTGGGGTGTGTTGGGGGGAAATAGGGGAGGGACAGCAGAGGGTGGGGAGTTGGGGAGAGATAGCATGGGGAGAAATGCCAGATATAGGTGATGGGTAGGAAGACAGCAAATCACAATGCCATGTGTGTACCTATGCAACAATCTTGCATGTTCCTCACATGTACCCCAAAACCTAAAATGCAATAAAAAAAGTGATCAAGAAGTCATCTCTCTCTCAAAGAGTCTGTTATATCTCCTCACACCCAATATATTCATCATTATTAAAATATATTTTCTAATTAATCCCAATGGTTTTGTAATCAGGACTCACTGATTTGCCCTTAGATTCAGGACTAGTGATCCCTTCAAAATGACTTCACTTTTCTTTATCCTTCTTTGATGACTGTCCCTTCTTTTCTGCTTTTCAGTTGTGGAGAAATGAGGAAGTAGCCATAACTTCCTATGAATCTTGCCTTTTCTCTCAGCTCCCTTCTATTTCCTCCACTTTAATAGCAGATTCTTCCACTCTATCTTCTCATCTCTTCACATCTGTTGTTCTTTACAACAGTACTTGGCAGTCACCTGTGCAAACATCTGAAGAAGCTGTTCACCTGCAGCTTTCTGGGTTGAACCATGCTGGTTTTATTATATTCTAATCTCTATTTCAATCTCTAATCTCTCTCAAAATGGAAAGTGCCCCCATAAGTAGCTTCATTTTACACAATTTCTTCAGGCTATAACTTATAATGATATAATTCAATTTCTATACATGAATTCCCCAAACAATATTTTAATATTCTCTTGAAATATATTGCATATTGTGAAAGGCAGATAAAGAATTATCTTATGAAACTGAGACCAAAAATTCACATTTTGGAAACCATTTTCTCATTGAAGAATTTGCGTGTTTTCAGATTATGCTATGATTCCATTAGCTGTTTAAAATCCATCATATACTAGAGAGACTAGCAGAATAATTTCCTGAATATTTTTCCAGAAAGCAATATGTTATTCTATTATTTTCTAGAATACTGAGATTCATATTTGTGATAATTGTGTTAATAATTTAGCAAACAAGCTTAAAATATGAATTCTTTATCATAAAGATGTATTTTTACCTCTAGCTAAATACTGACTTATAGATGAAAATTTCAAAGCAGCATTTTTTCAGGTTATAGTTCTGAGATATTAGTTTTGTGAAGCATTCTTAAAGATATGGGAAAAAATTCTCAAATACTCTTGGGAAACAAACCATCTTTATAGTATTATTTATTTATTTATTGGGTATCTCATTGTGGATTTTACTTGTATTTCCTTAATGATCAATTTTATGGAATATGTTTTTATGTGCTTTTAGTCACTTACATATCTTCTTTGGAGAAATGTTTATGAAAGTAATTTTTATTCTTTCTGTTGTTGTTGTTGGGGTGCTTGCTTCTTGTTGTTGTTGAATGGTAGGACTATTTATTTACTATGGGTATTAAACCTTTACAAGATATGTGCTTTGCAAATATTTTCTCCCAATCTGTAAATTGCCTTTCCACATTTTGATAATGTTCTTTGATGCACAAAAGTTTTAAATTTATACATAGCCCAGTTTATCTACTTTTTCCTTTGTTGCTCATATTTTTCATGTCAAAAGGATCCATTGCCAAATCCAACATCATAAACATTAATATATATGTTTTCTTCCAGGAGTTCTACAGTTTTATCTCCTAAATTTAGACTGTTGAACCGTTGTGACTCAGTTTTCGTATATAAATGAAGTAGGGGATACAACTTCATTATTTTGCCTGTAGTTAGACAGCTGTCCCAGCGTGATTTGTTGAACAGACTATTCTTTCCCAACTGAATGGTCTTGACAACCTTATTGAAAGTAAATTGGCCATAGAGGTTTATTTCCACACTCTCAATTCTATTCCATTGGTCCATGCATTTGTTAGTATGCCAATATTATATTCTTTTGACGACTGTAGCCTTGTAATAAGTTTTGAAATCAGGAAGTGGGAGTCCTTCTACTTTGTTTTTCTTTTTCGGTATTGTTTTGGCTATTCAGGGCCCCCTGCAGTTCCATATGAATTTGAGAACATACTCATGTAACTAAATACTACCTATACCCCAATAACTTGTGAAAAAATAAGAAAAGAAAAAGAAAACAGTTACATTAAAATAATGTCAAAAAGAGGAAAATAGCTAAACATAAATTTAACCAAGAGGTGAAAGACTTGTACACTTAACTATAAAACGTGATAAAAATTAAAGACCTAAAATGAATGGAAAGATATCCCACATTAATGGATTGAAATGCTTAATATTATTAAGCTGGCAATCTGTAATTGGTTCATAGATTCAGTGCAATCTCCATCAAAATTCTAATAATATTTTGAGCAAAAATGGAAAAAATACCTTTTTGTAAAGAAGTCAAATGGTTGATTACACATTAGCACCAAAAGAACTCTGAAAGCCTCTACTAAAAAAAATGAATAAATAAAAATAAAAATAAAAATAAACTACTGAACATGATTTAATCCACATACCAAGCCTATGTGACTACAAAACTACTTTAAAAAAAAAAAAAAAAAGAATACTTATTGACCTTCTCTGGGGCTTGAAACTATACCTCCACCACTTCCCAGTTAAAGCCGAGTAGCAAATATCAGTTTAAGGTATGGTTTGCATATGTAATTTTTGTGAATTTGGAAGTATGGTAGTATCCTGCCTGACACATGCTATGTATTCAACAGTTTATTAGCATCATGGACAATTTCTCACTTTCAGATAAAAATGCTTTTTATAATATAGATGAAATGATAAAATCACATAAATAATAAAGAACCTCAGTGCTAATTTGAATTAATTACAGAAAATATGTCATTAATTGGTTCATTAGTTTTTACAAACAAATGAACAACATAAATGTACATGGCATTGAATTTATTACTGCAGCTGAAGATTTAATCTTGATCAGATATTTAAATTATACCTTTTTAGACTATTAGTGACACTTATTTGTATACAAAGGAGTCATGTTGTAATTACCAATTTCTTTAGTAAATATGTTTTAATACTAATATATTTTTGGTTTGAAGTCTTTAACTTCACGTATCAGGATGATCCATCCAGGCCTTTAAGAAGCTTACAAATGAGTATGTGTGATGGGGCTGCAAGGCGAGGGGTCAGATATTTAACTGCATTATTGTAGAAATTCAGATATAGAATAGATGTGATCTCCCGTAGACGAAAATACGTAAGAAAGGATGTTAAAAATGAGTCCAGATTATTTAAATGACAAAAGAGAGAAAGATATTTAGATGCAGGAAACAGCATGTGTGAAGTCACTGAGGCACAAACTGAATGAGATATTCAGAAAACTAAATAGAGTTTTCCGTTGTTGATGTAGGGCTGTGTCCTCATATTTGTCCCATTTTCAGGGCATCAGCTGACATTTGCAGACATTGTCAGAGGCCAGATGATGGGCCATGTTAAAAATCTCAATAAGTGACAGGTGTTGGAGAATCATTAAAAGATTGGAGTGCGGTAAGGACATGTAAGCTTGTGTTTAAGATCTAGCTATATACCTTTCATGGGATTTTCAACATGTAGGAAGACAAGTTAGAAATTAATAGTGCTGTAGTTTAAATGAAGGATGTATATATAACTAGAGAAGATATAGAATGAATTACAAGCATGTAAATTAGATAGAATAGGTATGGTTTACTTGTTGCTTTGATTTAAGTGGTTATAAAATGAAAGTATTAAGTGAGATTTCCAGTTTACTTAGATTTGTTGTGACTTATTTAGATTGTAGTTTTGCCTCTTTAAAGCACAATGGAGGTTAAATCAAAACAGAAGAGACATGATTAAATTCAGCTGCAGATCTTTAGCAACTAGTTTCTTAAATGTGTCTTATAGATTGAGTTGAAATTGGTGCTAGATCATCATAGAAGATCAATTTTATTGATCTTAAATCAAAGGAAGTGAATATAATCACCCAGTATAGGGAAAAAGTAGCAAGGTAAAAGAAGAGGGTCAAAAATAGACACTTACAGAAAAATAAAATGTAAAGATTGGATTAATTAAAAAGGAATCAAGAGAAAAACTAGAAAAGGATATTGGACTAGAATCAATAAAGAAGTGACTTTATACATAATATTTCATTTATGTTTAACAGAAAACAGGTGATGACAAATAAAGCAGGTAATTTGGCCCACATTTTAAAGAAAAATAAATGAGGTCTCAGAGTTTAATGTTATTCTTTTTTACAATGCCGTAATATTATTTCTTTCTGTTTCTTTTTATTAAAATTTCTCAAATATACTATGCCCTAATAGTGTGTGTGTGAATACATATATATACATATATATATATGATTATATTATATTGATAGATTTGTTTTTGATAAAAGAAGATATCTTTTCATCAATATTTTCAGAAAAATTCTATTTGCTAGCCATGGCATAATTAAAATATACCGAAAGCCAACATACTCATTCATGGTGATGATTGCTGCATTGCTGTTTAAAAACTAGGAGTATATCTCAGTGTTTGAGGATGCTATATATCACCTCAAGGCTCTCAAAGTGCCATCCATCATCATGTTCTATAAATGAAAGGTGAGCCATTTTACTGTGAGAATAACTATATAGCACCACTTCAAAGCCTTAAGCCAGAGTTGCACTATGGCAATTCCTCCACCCTCTTGTCAGTCCTGTACTCTATAAATCAGACCTATATCGTTGCAGAAAACATCAGCTATAATTTACCATAGTTGTAAAACTCAAGGGTGGAAAAATCAAATTTTTTCAATTCTCATTTTATTTGTAGTTGTACGTTGTGCCTGATACTCCTATTTTCTTGTGTTGTGTGATACTCTTTTATTCCTGTGTTGAAGATTTTCATGTTCCAT
This sequence comes from Cacajao melanocephalus, assembly GCA_963573385.1. Taxonomy (NCBI): domain Eukaryota; kingdom Metazoa; phylum Chordata; class Mammalia; order Primates; family Pitheciidae; genus Cacajao; species Cacajao melanocephalus. The sequence continues at coordinate 18,986 of CAUYLG010079012.1, read as the reverse complement.
AACAACTTATTTTGCCTCTGTAAGATGTTTTATTATTTGTAATATTCTACACTCTACTGAAGAAATACCCAAATTTTTGAGAGGATTTTTTTCAAGTTATACATATAGTTAAGTCAAAGTAATTATATTTTGTCATATTGTTATTAGTAATAGTAATATGATAAAGAGTTTATAATGGTGCTTGCTTTGTTTATTGTGGATATTAACAGTCATTAGGTTATTCACCATAATTAACCTATGAACAAACACTGATAAGCAATGAAGATACATAAAACAAGATTTAAGACTATTTAAAAAAAAACTCTAACAATGGATAGATTAGCATTGTGATGACAGATTCACAAACCTTAGCTAAACTAACAAATAACCTTCTATTTTTTGACACAGTAACACTATACAATGGCTCATTGGTCATTTCTAACCCACACAAATAAAACATATAAATACTTAGGTGGAAGAGATAACAAATAGCCTTGATCAAAGAGCTAAACAGTTATAGACGTTTAAAAAGTATCAAAGACAAATGAACAACTCTGTTTGTTTCATATACGGAAGTGCTGCATGTGTACACATTGCAATGAAGAAACACTCTTTTTATCCAAAATTACGTTTGAATCTTTCTCCTACAATCAGAAATTCTGCATGGTCAGGAATATAGAAGTAGGATTCTAGCTTTATAATTGATACTGACTTTCTTCCTAGGATCAACTTTCCCTTAATCCTTATAATATACTCTAATTTTAATTTGAAGTCCATGTGGATCCAGGAAAATTTATTATAGAATAAAACCTTCTTTAGACACATAAATTGCATTGAATAATCCAATGTCAAGCGTGTGGTCAAACTGAAAACATTGTATCTCAGGACCTTTGCAGTGAATGCAAAAAGAAAAACAAACAAATGAATTACCCCACACATTTTGGAATCACGTAATATGTGTTATATAAGCCCAAATTATTCTCATCTTTGGATTTTTTTTTTTTAGCTCTAGAATCAGAGGCTAATATATTAGTTTAAGATAGTATAAGTAGAGTATTATTTCTTGCAAACAGGAGCATTTTGACTGATGTAGGTCCACCTGGCTGTTCATGGTTCCTGAAAGATGAAAGTTCAGCTGATGGAAAGCAGAGAATCCAGGAGAAGTTGGGACATTAGAGATATAGTCAGAACAGGTTATTAGAAACTAGAAGGAGACTAAAAAGATTAAAGTGGCTGGGTGCAGTGACTCACACATGTAATCCCAGCAATTTGGTAGGCTGAGGTGGGAGGAACACTTGAGCTCAGGAGTTTGAGACCAGCCTGGGCAACATGGTAAAACCTCATCTCTACAAAAAAATATACAAAATTAGCCAGGCTTGGTGGCACATGTCTGTTGTCCCAGCTACATGGGAGGCTGTGTTGGGAGAATTTGCTTGAGCGTAGGAGGTGGAGGTTGCAGTGAGATGAGATTGTGCCATTGGACTCCAGCCTGGGGAATACAGTGAGACTGGCTCAAAAATAAATAAATAAATAAAAAGATTATAGTGGAATTTTTTTTTAACCTAAATGGGAAGGCAGTTTACTTAAATGAAACGCTGTACACTATGCTGAGGTAATGCTTAGAAAGTCAAGAACTAATGAACTATTGGTTTTTACTTCAAACAAATAATTAACCTAAGCTAGTATAGTTATTAACATTAAAGCCTCTTGAAATGCATAAATTAATACAATAAAACTAATTATCAATGGCTTAAGCAATCATAAATCATACACACACAAATCCATGTATACTATTTTTCATTGTATGTTAAATTTCTTTTTAGGTCACAAATTATTGGTAATTCTACATATGTACTTCAGCATGTAAATTTATTACTCTAGGGCTTTGAGAATATTTCCAGGGTTGCATTATTACAAATAACAGCTTCATTGAAAATTCTTCTGCATAAAACACATTTAACCTGTATCTGATTATTTCATTGGTTAATTTCTATACAGGAAACTGAAGGGACACAGTCTTTGTTTTCTATATTTTAAATACATTTATTTAAGTCTGTGCCCACAGGTCAACTAGAGAGCTGCCTGGGCAGGAGTCATTATGGAAATAATAGTTTAATACATGTTTTGCAATTTAAATCAAAAAACTATATTTCTTTTTGTTTTTATTTAATTCTCATCAGCTAAAAAAAAAATTGAGCCTTTTATTTATAATTTCTAACATCACACAAAGGCATTATAAGCCTAAGTCAAAACAAGGTTTTTGAAGTCTGCTTGGAATTTTTGGTAATGTAGTAACACCAGGGCACTTATTATAAATAATACAAAAATTTCCATAAGTATTTTTAAAAATTTTAATAACACAAGGAATGCTTGGACCTACATGCTATGCTAGAAAACCTAGTTATATACCTGCCTCTGAAATTGTCCTGTGGTTCACTTTCCAATATTATAGACATTTCGCTATTTAATTCTACTTCCATCTAAAAAATAAAAAATATAATTCCTCAATTTCACAAACCACATTTCAAAGTTTGAATACACATATAGAATATTTACATCATTGAAGAAAAACATATTGGGGAGTGTTAGTTCTGTTATTTGTGTTTGAAATAACACACAAATTTCATTCTTTTTTCCTATTTTTTCTTTCATTTATTCCAGTAATAATACTACTACTAATAATAATGAGGCCCTAATGCTTGCTGGAGACAAGAACTTGGTAATGGACAAATAAACCCCTGCCTTCATGAACAAAATAAACCCCTGCTCACATATACAGAAGGGAAGTAAATAAGTAAACACACAAATATAGGGTTTTATAGTAAGAAATACATTAAAGAGACTGAAACAGGTAACTTCGAAACTTGTATTAGTTAAGCTTCTCTGTGAAATATGAGAAGACTATTTTTGGTAGAGATGTAAACGAAAAGAAGAAAAAAAAATAAAACTCTAACGTTGTCTGTAAACAAAGTATTCCCTGTGGAAGGAATTATGCAAATGTGCGGAGACTTGGTATTTTTTTACTAAAGAAGAGCAATAATCCCTGGGTAACTGAGAGGAAAAAATGTATCACGAGCCAGATTATGTCCATGCTGCATCTTGGAACTCTTTGTAAGGATTTTGGATTATACATTGAAATAAGATAGAAAGCCACTGGAGAGTTCCAAGCAAGCGGGGAGAAATTTCCTCATTAACGGCTTCACTCTGTCTGTCTGTGGAGAATAAAACATCCTGGACGTGAGCAGGAATGGAAGCAAAGCAACCAGAGAGATGACTGGGCAGAGGTCTAGGTGAGAGATTGTGTGGACTTGACGAATCCGGTAGCAATGTAAGTGAAGGGGACTATTGGGTCTATTGAGAATGATGCATTTTCTACTGGATTTATTACCTCTCTATGCTAGATTATTATTTCTGTTGAGCTGTGAAGTCCTAGTGCCTTCTACCCTTCCTAATCACAGTGCCAGAAGACCCTGACAGCTCTCAAAAGCACCATGCTGTCAATTTGTCTCTATTTGCAGACGACATGATTGTATATTTAGAAGACCCCATCATCTCAGCCAAAAATCTCCTTAAGCTGATAAGCAACTTATGCAAAGTCTCAGGATACAGAATCGATGTGCAAATATCACAAGCATTCCTATACACCAATAATAGATAAACAGAGAGCCAAATCATGAGCAAACTCCCATTCACAATTGCTACAAAGAAAATAAAATACCTAAAATATAATTAACAAGGGATGTGAAGGATCTCTTCAAGGAGAACTACAAACTACTGCTCAAGGAAATAAGAGAGGTCACAAACAGATGCAAAAACATTCCATGCTCATGGTTAGGAAGAATCAATATCATGAAAATGGCCATACTGTCTAAAGTAATTTATAGATTCAATGCTATACCCATCAAGCTACCATTGACTTTCTTCACATAACTGGAAAAAAACACCTTAAACTTCATATGGAACCAAAAAAGAGCCTGCATAGCCAAGACAATCCTAAGAAAAAAAAAAAGCTGGAGGCATCATGCTACCTGACTTCAAACTACACTACAAGGCTACAGTAATCAAAACCGAATCGTACTGGTACCAAAATAGAGATATAGACCAGTGGAACAGAACAGAGGCCTCAGAGGCAACACCACACATCTACAACCTTCTGATCATTGACAAACCTGACAAAAACAAACAATGGAGAAAGGATTCCCTATTTAATAAACGGTATTAGGAAAACTGGCTAGCCATATGCAAAAGCAGAAACTGGACCCCTTCCTTACACCTTATACAAAAATTAACTCCAGATGGATTAAAGATCTAAACATAAGACCTAACACCATAAAAACCCTAGAAGAAAACCTAGGCAATACCATTCAGGACACAGCCATAGGCAAGGACTTCATGACTAAAACACCAAAAGCATTGGCAACTAAAGCCAAAATAGATAAATGGGATCTAATAAAATTAAGAGTTTCTGAACAGCAAAAGAAACAATCATCAGAGTGAACCTGCAACCAACAGAATGGGAAAAAAGCTTTTGCAATCTACCCATCTGACAAAGGGCTAATATCCAGAATCTACAAAGAACTTAAACAAATTTACAAGAAACAAACAAACAACCCAATTGAATGGTGAGCAAAGGATATGAACAGACAGTTTTCAAAAGAAGACATTTATGCAGGCAACAAACATGAAAAGAAGGTCATTATCACTGGCCATTAGAGAAATGCAAATCAAAACCACATTGAGATACCATCTCACACCAGTTAGAATGGAGATCATTAAAAAATCTGGAGACAATAGATGCTGGAAAGGATGTGGAGAAATAGAAATGCTTTTACATTTTTGGTGGGAGTATAAATTAGTTCAACTATTGTGGAAGACAGTGTGGTGATTCCTCACAGATATAGAAATAAAAATTCCATTTGACCCTACAATCCCACTACTGGGTATACACCCAAAGGATTATAAAACATTCTATTACAAAGACACATGCACACGTATATTCATTGTGGCACTGTTTACAATAGCAAAGACTTGGAACCAACCCAAATGCCCATCAATGATAGACTGGATAAAGAAAATGTGGCATGTATACAACATAGAATACTATACAGCCATAAAAAGGGATGAGTTCATGTTCTTTGCAGGGAAATGGATGAAGCTGGAAACCATCATTCTCAGCAAACTGACACAAGAGCAGAAAACCAAACACTGCATGTTCTCACTCATAAGTGGGTGTTGAACAATGAGAACACATGAACACAGGGAGGGGAACATCACACACCAGGGCTTGTTGGGGGATTGGGGGCCTAGGGGAGGGATAGCAGAGGGTGGGGAGATTGAGAAGGGATAATTAGGAGAAATGCCTAATGTAGATGATGGGGGGATGGATGCAGCCAACCACCATGGCATGTGTATACCAATGTAACAATCCTGCAGGATCTGCACGAGAACCCCGGAACTTAAAGCATAATAATAATAATTAAAAAAAAGGACACAAGTTAACTTAAAACAGATAGGAATTATAAGCAACATGATCTATGGAAGCACACGTATGTTAAAATTGTAAACAGATTCATATGTCAAAAAAAAAAGAGAAAGTAATTAATTCTAGAACCAATGTTCATAGCTAAACAATCGTGAAGAGGTTCAAGAAAAGAATAGTTTTCATGTATTTTCCCATTAAACTATTTTTCTAGTCATATTGCTATACATCTATTCACATCCTGTATCTTCACGGCCATTTTTCTCTTGCCAATTACAAAATTACTGCTTCCTGGTGCTCTTGTTTTTTCCAGATAAAATGGTTACCCTGGATGCGTCAATAGATTTTGTATATTTTGCTTGTCAGCTTTTTTCTAATTTCCTTTTCTCACAGCACATCACATATGGTGTAATAATAATGAATTCAATCAGAAATAAAATGGTAACTAAAAGAAAGAAACTATGAAAATAGTATATTAATAGGACATTGTAGTAAATATGCAGGCTCAAATGCTCAAAGAATGTTAAAGCAAAATATTTATGAGGATTTTTCATTTGCATTATCCTTTTTTTTTTCTTTTTTTTTTTTTTTAAGAAGGGGTTTCACCATGATGGCCAGGCTGGTCTTGAACTCCTGACCTCAGGTGATCCACCCACCTCAGCCTCCCAAAGTGCTAGGATTACAGGTGTGAGCCACCACGCCCGGCCATTTTAAGTTAGCTAGGCATGGCAGAAAAGATAATCTGGCTAAATGTCTCCTCTGGAATGGTTGTCTTAGAGAGAGAGAGAATATATGCTATAAAGATACCTACAAATATTTTATAGTATTAAATAAGTTGAACAGTTTAACTCATGGCATGGAGATTCCAATAACTATATTGTTATCACCTTTTTTACTTTCTACACTGTTACAATAATCCATTCTATGATACATATATAATTTGGTACCATCCAACTTACTCTAGTATCCTTTCACCCAGCTCTAAGACACTTACTGTCAATTTTCTACAGAAGTAACACTCAATCCCTTTGACCATTTTTCCATATAGCAGACATTTTATGTTTTAGAGTAATGGTTCCAGAATTGATTCTGACATAACCATTAATATCTCCAAAAATTTAAAGTAACTTATTATATAAAAGGAAATAATTTAACATAAATTCATGTACACACAGGCATATATATATATATATATATATATATATATATATAGGGGTAAATATATATACCATATATAAATATATATATATATATATATATATGTATATATACACACACATACATACATATCATTATTTAAATGACGTGAGTACTAGGAACCCTCTTCAGCCACCAAGGAGGTTGGAAAGTGCCAATGGGTACTTTAGAATAATGCCTAATTATAAGAATCCTTTTTTTTCTTAACCTACTCTTCTAAAAGAGCGGAAAGGTAATTCAGAGCACAGGGAAGATAAATAAATAGATTAATTATCATGACTTTACTGGGGGAAATATTAGAAAGAAGGAGAATGAAGTGATAAACAGAGCAGTATTGACATTCCAGAATTTCCACTTCTAGACATCAAGTGTTCAAATTGAACAGTCTGTCCATGAGAGGTAGAAAACGGAGTTTTAAAAAATAAGCAGTTGCTGACTTTCATGGAAAGTGTCAAATCAAAGGATTTTCATTGAAAACTTTCATGTTATCAATGAAATTGCACAATAGTAAATAGCAAAATTTTCTGAAAATTTTGGTGCAGCTCTTAAGTTGAAATCTTATCTGCATGTTTTATTTTTCTTTTCCTTTTTTTTTTTTGTTTCCACAGTATTTAGTAACATGGGACATTATCCTCACTCAACTGGTTGGATTCTACCATTTGGCTATTGTCAATTGTTTAAAAATAAATCATAACCGGCCTGATTTAGTCATATGTTTTTAAGTATGGGTGGTCCATATGTTTTATTTCTTCTTCTTCTTCTTTTTTTTTTTTTTTGTCATGTATTAGACAAATTTAAAACTACCTAAAGAGCGGCTTTTTCTTACTAGGTTTTCTCCTAATGGTGTTTCTGCATTCTTTCAAACTGCTTCGAAATTTGCAATAGCTTCTATTTTTTCATTCACATCTCCTCCCTTTATGTGTGACTCATGAATGCATCCTTTCAATGACAATTTTCTACTTGAAATTGACTTCAGAGGAAGAAAAAACATAAGTGCTCTATTATCTCATACTTTTCAAATGTATTCAGTACTAAATTGATGCTTTTTTATCTATGACTTCTATTCCTACTAACCTTATAAATGGGACATAAGCTGTCTTTTATACAATTTCCATCATATCATTGTTGCTCAAGTAATCCGGAACGTAAAACAATAATAAATAAGCCTTTTCTAAGGATTCAACAGTAATCCTCTTTTTCATTCTGCTAAAATTCAGTTTTTAAAATCCCCCTTTTGCTTCAAATTCAAATCAAGCCACTTCAAGCCTCTTTACTGTTGTTCCTTGCTTTCTCCACTGAATTCAACTCTTTATCTGTCTGAGAAACTTAAATATTCTTTTGCTTGATATTGTTTCTTTTCATGCTGACCATCCTATCATATACTGCTCCCAAATCTGTGCTACTATGTTTGCTTTTCAAGGAATTAATGCTTTCACTTTCAAATAATGTCAACGTTGCCTTCTTATGCACATGTACCCTAGAATTTAAAGTATAATAATAAAAATAAGGGAAAAGAATGACTTTCAAAACTCATTGCTCAATTGTGAAGAAAGTTACTTTATGAGCACTTTCTCATTTAAAATTCTCAAAAAGGAATCTAAACATGGAAGATGTATTAAATGTACATTTCTGGATGGAAAAATTAAAACTTTACACTTGCAATTTAGAAAAAATGTATCACGTCTCCCAAACTGAATGAATTTCTCTTTGTAGTGTTAACTATAATAACATTGAACAGGGAGATAAAGAGGAAATGAAAAAAATAGTTTTAATTGTTAATTTTTGATTTATGGGGATGAACTGAGATTTGTCAGTCAGTGGAATCAATAGGGCAAAGGGCAATTTTATTGCATAGAGTTTGTGTAATCAAACGTAGAGCACTAAATTAATAGATTTAAATTACCTATTAAAGTGTCTTACTTTTTAAATATAAGGGAATATTTACAGATAATGAATAATAAAGGACCAGTCTATGTAGCTACAAGTAAATAAACAAAGCAAGAATGAGGCATACAATTAATTTTGCTGTGTGTCACAGAGTAAAGATATTAGTTAACAATTATGCAAAATCACCTGATAGCCATTTGAAACTCTGATCCAAAAATGGAACAAAATGAACAGGTATACAAATGTGTAAGAATAAAAATTGCTGGGCAATTTAATCAGAAAAGGATGTAAACAAGTCAAAAGTTTAACACTTTTTGAAAAATGAAATTATATTGAAAAAGTTCAAACGTAAGAATGTCTATTTCCTTAATCTTATCTATGAAACATAAATATAAAACCAAAGTATTTAGAATATTTTTTAAACCAATGTAAAACCCAGATTGGCCAAACTTTTTAACAGAAATAAATTGTGTGTTTCCCTACACTTTTTAGTGTACATCAAGGAATACATCAGAATTAAATTTTTAAGGTAGAAACTTTCAATAGAAAGAAGTGCAGAGTGGACTGCGAGGGTCAGTTCTGACTCTGCTATCAGTTAGCTATGTAATCTAGTTTTATTTATTAATTATTTTATTATATTCTATGTTTTCTAAGTGTCAGGGATAGTAGTACCTTCCATTACAGATTTTTGCAAAAGACTGAATTAGACAATATCAATAAAATGCTTTTTTAAGTGTCTAGCACATAACTACTTCCAATAAATAGCAGCATTATTAATTTATTCTATAAACGTACTTATCTACTAATAAGACTTAGATTGACCAGTCATACATTAATATAAAGCTCATGCTAGTCTATACAGATTGTAAGCGAATACACTTTTGGTGTATTTGTCTGAGGTTTGTTAACTCTAAATAAAAAGTGCTCAAATGCAATATATCTCTAGTTTCTGTCTCTGCCTCCATGCATTCCAGTGTTTCCCAAAGATAAGTAAAATAAATTATATGATAACCATTTAGAACCTAAACATATTTTTTATATACCAACAGAGATAGCAAGCACCTGGTGCCAAGAAAATTACCCTTGTTGGATGGATTTCCATTTGTAGAGACTGAGCAGAATATTAGCATAAAGCAGGGCAACAGGAGAGTAAAACTATTTTAATGCTTTGAAGTGGGGGTGAAGAGCTCTCAAATCCAATATTGGCTTTACTAACAATCACTGGCATTGTTCCTCCAAATTATAAATTATTCAAGCAAGGAGTATGTCTGTACTCTGGACACTTACTACTTAAAGGGCACTTTGAAGATAATGTGAAACAGTGAAATTTAGAGAAAACATTTTGCATGTCAGCCATGATTTGAATGATTTGCATGATTCTCTATTAGCTGGGATTGTAGAAATGTTAGTTATGTAAGGCTATATATATGTGTATTAATTTGGCCAAGAATATAAATGACCTTCCTTCAGGTATTATTCTTTCAATAAATAATGAGCCAATTATTTCCATTTATCATTCCTGTAGATGAGACTTCTCATTCTTCTTTGGTATCAGATGGTATTACATTCACAATACTTATTTATATGTAATCATGTCCTACTATAGTGAATTTCAAGAGTATTTCAGCATATCCCACAGAGGGTAGTTGTTGTAATAATATAGTAGCTACCACCTAAGTTGAAAGCAATCTACTTTTCACATTCCAACTATTATCTTGGCTAATTTTAGTAAAATTATAAATATTCCCATTTTGCAGTAGATAGAATTTTGGTTTAAAGAAATCTAATGACTATCTAATCTTTGCACATGTGTAACAGTTACTGCCACCCACTGACACCACAACTACATTCTGAAAGTTGAAACAAAAGCTGCTTATTTTTGCCAGAAATAAAAGTTGTTTATTAATTTGCTTTTTATAATAGTTTCAATTTACTTTGTGTGATTTTTAGGAAAAATAAATATCAGGAAGACAACACATAATTATTTAAAATATTTTAAGGACAAGGCGTGATGGCTCATGCCTGTAGTCCCAGGGAATTCAGAGACTGAAGTGGGAGGATCATTTGAGACCAGGAGTTCAAGACTAGCCTGAGCAACATAGTAAGAATCCTTCTCCAAAAAAAATTAATCTATAAAAATTTAACCAGGTATAGTGGCACATGCCTGGAGTCCTAGCTACTTGGAAGGCTGAAATGGGAGGATTGCTTATGCTCAAATATTAAAGCTGCTGTGAGTTAGGATGGTACCACTTCACTCTAGCCTGAGTGACAGAGTCAGACTCTGTTTCAAAAAAATAAAGTAAAATAAAATAGTTTTAAAATATGACACAATTATATTAAACTCCCTTTGTGGATATTCAATATATCCATTACATATTTCAGTTGTATAGATTTTAAAATGTGCCATACTTCTTTTTCATGTTTATCTTCTCTTCATGCCATATCCTAATGAAAATTTAGTCTAAATTTATAAGACAATTATGTTTTTGAAAATTATGACACTTTGTTATATGTTGCTGCCAAAGCAAACACACTAGTGAGGATGTGGACAATGAGAACTCATGTACACTGTTGGTTCATATGTAAGTTAGTATAGTCAGTATGGCAGTATGGCGTTTCCTTAAAAAATTGAAAATTGAACAACTACATGATCCAGAAATTCCACTTCTGGGAATAAATTTAAAGGAAATGAAATCAGTATGTCATAGATGTCTGTACTCTCACGTTCATTCAGCATTATTGACAATCATCAAGATACGTATTCAAAGTAACTGCCCAACAATAGATGACACATAAAGAAAATGTGGTGTATATATATAAACAATGAAATACTATTCAACTTTTAAAAAGAAGGAGATTCCATCATTGGAGACAATATAGATGAACTTGTAGGGTTTTATGCTAAGTGAAATAAGCCAAGCATACAAAAACAAAGACTTCATGACTTCACTTACAGGTAGAATCTAAAAAAATCTAATTCATTTAAGCAGAGAGTAGATAACAATATATCATTTACTTGTTATTGTTAAGAGAGCTCTTAAATGTTCTTACCACAAAAACTGCTAAGGATGTAAACTGATGAATAGGCCATACAAAAATGTATTTATTTATCAAAACATCCCATTGTACACCATAAATACATATACTTTGTGTTTGTCAATTTAAAATACATAAATCGTGTGTGTATATGATAAAATACATGAATTGTGTGTGTATATATGATAAAATACATAAATGTGTGTATATGATAAAATGCTAAAAAATAGCAAGAGAACACACAACATGCCAACAAAGATAAAATGACAATTCACAGAATGGCAGGAAAAAAATGCATACCTAGAAAATATAAGTAACAATAAGAAAACAACAAAGGCAGATAATGCAATAGAAAATTGGGGAATTTGAGCCTGCACTTCATAAAAAAGAATACCCAAATAGATAATTCACATATATAATGGGGGCTGAACTTGATTCATTATTGTAGCAATGCAAATTAAAACTATAATAGGATATCTCTATGGTCTCACCTCAAGTCTCAAACAATGAATAGATATTCTATTCCATAACTAGATTGTGTTAACCGTGGAGGTAGAGAATAGATTGATACAATCTCTCTGGGTAACTATTTGACAGCATTTGACAATAATGAACCTACACATTTCTCATCACTTAGAAATTATATACCTGGTATAAGCCATACAAAAATGCATAGTTAAGCTTATGAAAAGATATGCATAAGAATGTTTATAGAATTACTTCAAAATATCTCAAACTGGAAACAACCCAAATAGGTACCCAGAATAAACCGATGAATAAATGATGGTATACTCATAGAGAAGAATACTATGTATATTGCATGATTTCATTAATATAAAGTGTAAAGATAGGTTATTCTAGTGTGTTAGAAGTTCTAACAGCGGTTATCCTTGGTGGTGGTGTTAGTGGTAGAATAAAGTGAGATTAGATACAGAGCAAGTTTAATCTTCAGAAATGCTTTGTTTTTTTATCTGGTGCTGTTTACAATGATGTTTTTTATTTTCTAAAATTTCATTCGGGGGTGCCCTTGTTAATTATCTTCTTTTTAAAAAAATTAAACTAAATTTATAAATAGTCAAACATACTAGAAAATCAAATCACATCCACGATTCTCCTCTGTAGTCTAACAAACTTGTAAACTATAACATTCATAGTCTAAGTCAAAAGGTTAGAAATTTGATAAGCTTTTTCTAACATGATTTTTCATTACATACAATCTCATATTGTTTACCCTGTTTTGGTTAGATTTAAAAAGTTTCAAAACAAACTGAGTGAGATAAGGAATATTTAATAGTTGTGAATGATAGAAAATAGCCTCGAATATATGAACCATAATAAAGTCTCTGGAAATGAATTGGCATAGAAGATAAAAGAATATAGGAACTAAGTACACTTCATAAATAGCACATAATCTGAATTACTGAAGGTGAAGGAGTTTTTACTGTCATTTATTTATTTTTATCTTTCAAGCCTTACTATCAGACCAATAGGAGCAAAAGGGGATATTTCATTACAAAGGTACAGTGTTACATAGAATACATGTTTTCATTTCTTATTCTTAAAATGAATACCCAAGATCACATAAAATAATTCACTTTGAAGTGAGGGGGGTCTACATAATTCATATATTACGTTTACCATGGACCTCCTCTAGTCTGGTTGTAAAGGAAAATCTCTTCTCTTGGATGAGAAATTACCTTGGAAATAAATAAACAACAGCATAGCACCAGTGGTGTGTTTGATTTCCTCCACTCACCTTAATAGAAATTAGATACTTATATCATTTGTAGCTAGTTGAGACATAGTATTGACCATATTTCCATTTGTCATGTTTCTTGTATGAGAATAAACAGGCTAATTTACTTAATAAAGAAAAAGCATCATATTAGCTGAGACTTTAACACATGAGATTAAGTACTTCTCTTTAAAATATTTTTATCTAACTCTCAACAAACCTGAAAAACCACACAAGTACTTTTTTATTTTGCAGAATTTCATTATTTTATTTATGAATTTGTTAAAGAAATGTTTATGGAGCATTTACACCATTCCAGTCTAGATTCTTGAAATACAGTGCTGAGCTCTGGGAATACAAAGATGAATACAACCTTTCCTAAAGAAGTTTAGTAGAAAAGACAGATTTTTAAGATTGTGCCAGCTATTAAAAAGAATTAATCAGTTCCCTTCTGCATGTGATCTAGACAAACTTGAATGGAAAAAATGACACTCAAGTTGATTTGAATGTGTTTCCACACAGTTTCTCTTAATGGTAATATCTTATGTAAATATAGTACAATATCACAACCATGAAATTGACAGATATAATCTTTTTGCTTTAATCAGAATTTGTGACTCACTATGTGTGTGTGTGTGTGCACATGCACGTGTGTGTGTGTTTAGGTTTAGGCAATTTCTTCACCTGTGTAGATTCATGTGATTATCACCACAGTCAAGATACAAAAGAGCTCCTCATAATATCCTTTAACAGCCATAGCTATTTCCTTATCCCCTTTGCTAATCTACAGAAATCACTAAATTCTTTATCTTTACAATTCTGTCATTTCAAAAAGATTACAGGGGTGTCCAATCTTTCGGCTTCCCTGGGCCACATTGGAAGCATTATCTTGGGCCACACATAAAATACACTAATGATAGCTGATGAGCTAATAAAATAAAATATGCAGGGCACAGTGGCTCACGCCTGTAATCCCAGCACTTTGGGAGGTTGAGGCAGGTGGATCAGGAGGTCAAGAGATTGAGGCCATCCTGGCCAACATGGTGAAACTCTGTATCTACTAAGAACGAAAATCCACTGGGTGTGGTGGTATGTGCCTGTAATCCCAGCTACCTGGGAGGCTGAGGCAGGAGAACTGTTTGAACTTGGGAGGCAGAGGTTGCCGTGAGCCAAGATTGCACCACTGCACTCTAGCGTGGCAACAGAGCAACACTCCGTCTCAAAAATAAAACAAAACAAAATAAAATAAAATAAAATAAAAATTCACATAATGTTTTGAGAAAGTAGTTTAAATTTTGTGTTTGGCCACATTCTAAAGCTATAAAGCTATCCTGGGCCACATGCAGTCCATGGGGCATGGGTTGGAAAGCTTGAGTTAAAGAACTGGAATCATACCCTATGTAACCATCTGAGATACACTTTTTTTTTCACTCAGCATAATTTCCTTGAGATCCATCCAGGAGGTCTTGCATATTTCAATGACCAATGAATATTCAGTACATTCTTACATGTATCAGTGTATTAGTTGCTCATTCCATTTCACTGTAGAGTGGTATTTAATGGTATGAATAAATGTATATTCAGCTAAACACAGTTTTACCAGTAATCCGTTGAAAGACATATAGGTTGTTTTCAATTTTAACTGTTGTGACTATCAATAGTCACATATGGTTTATGTGTGGCTATGAATTTTCATTTATCTGAAATAAATGCCCAAGATTGTAGTTGCTAGGTCATGTGATAAGCATATGTTTAGCTTCCTTAGAAATTGACATTTATGTGCAGTAAGAACACTTACCCATTATCTTTACATTTTCCAATAACACAATATGTCAAAATTAGCTATAGTCACCAGGCTGTACGATGAATCCCTTGAACTTATTTGATATGGTGAGGCTTTTTGCCCCCACCCAAATCTCATCTTGAATTGTACTCTCCACAATCCCCATGTGTCAAGGGAGACACCAGGTGGAGGTAACTGATCATGGGAGTGGTTTCCCCCCATGATGTTCTCATGATAGTGAGTGAGTTCTCATGAGATCTAACGATTTTATAAGGGCTCTGCCCTCACTTCACTTGGCACTGCTTCCTGACACCTTGTGAAGAAGATGCCTTGCTTCCCCTTCCCCTTTGGCCATGATTGTAAGTTTGCTGAGGCCTCCCGAGTCATGATGAACTGTGAGTCTATGAAACCTCTTTCCTTTATAAATTACCCAGTCTCAGGCCATTCTTTATAGCAGTATGAAAATATATTAATATATTATTCCTCATAGCTAACAGTAACTACATATTCTTTTTTAGTGGATATAGAATTCTGGCTTCACAGTTCTTTTCCATCAGCACTTTAAAAATTGTCTTCTGGTTTACATGGTTTCTTATGAGAAATGTACAGTCATTGAGTCATTTTTCTTTCATACACAGTGTATCTTTTTTTTCCTAAATGTTACAAGATATTTATTTCCACATTTTTGGTTTTTAGCAGTTTCACTGTGATACAGTAGGCATAGGATTCTTTGGATTTCTTGTTTGGTTTTTACTGAGGCACTGGTTAAATTATTTTGTGTCTTCTGCCTAATTAAAAAGATTTCAGCCTCATGTCTTCAAATTTTTCCTGTGCCATAATATTTCTTCTTTTCTGAGATCCTCATGGAATGAATGTTAGACCTTTTGATATTGTCCTCACAGATTCTTAAAGCTTTGCTAAATTTCCATGCAGTGTTTTCCCTAGTTCTATAGATTAAAATATTTCTATTGAAATACTTTCAAGTTTGTACACTCTTCCCTCTCTTATCTCCCTTCTGCTATTTAGCCCTGTATTTTTAATACATTAAAAATAAATACAATACAAAAAATACAATTTATTTTCAATTCTAAATTTTTCAATTGATTCTTCATTTAAAAAAATCTTCTCTTATTTGTCTGCCAAGGTTTTCTATCTTGCCATGTGTTTCAACAGGTTTTGCCATGTCTTCTCGGAGCATAGTTATAGTTATTTCTTTAAAGTTTTGGTCCAGTGGCTGGGCATGGTGGCTCACACCTGTAATCTCAGCACTTTGGGAGGCCGAGGTGGGTGGATCCTTGGAGGTTAGGAGTTTGTAACCAGCTTCTCCAACATGGTGAGACCCCATCTCTACTAAAAATACAAAAATTATCCAGGTGTAGTGGCAGGTGCCTGTAATCCCAGCTACTTGGGAGGCTGAGGTAGGAGAATTGCTTGGACCCAGGAGGTGGAGGTTGCACTGAGCCAAGATCACACCACTGCACTCCAGCCTGGATGACAGAGCAAGACTCTGTCTCAAACAAAAAAAAAAAAAGTTATTTATGGTCCAGTAATTTCAACATTTTATTCTTCTCAAGTTTGACATCTGTTGATTTTCCTTTTCCTTGAGAATGTGTCAGACTTCACCAATTCTTTGTAAGTTGTATTAGCCAGAATACAAGATGACCCACCATGCACCCCAGGAACAGACTAAACTCGTTGTTTAGTTCCTTCCCATACTAGGAACAATATGTTTAACCAACAGATTGCAGCATAGTTGATGTATGTCATTTCTAAAGTGAAGTTATAACAAGACCCTGTGGTTTCTATGTTGGACACCATCTCTCTTCTTTCCCCTTGGATCATGCACTCTGTGGAATGTACTTGACATGTTATGAGCAACTCTATAATAAGGAGCTGGAGCTTTCTGCAAATAACCTTGTGAGTGAGCATGATCTTCCACATTAATCTTTCAGATAATGGCAATCTAGCTGACATGATTTGGCTGTGTCCCCACCCAAATCTCATCTTCAATTGTAACTCCCATAATTCCCATTTGTAATGGGAGGAACCTAGTTGGAGGTGATTGAATTATGGGGGAGGGTCTTTCCTGCCCTGTTCTCATGAGAGTGCATGAGTATCATGAGATCTGATGGCTTTAAAAAGGGGAGTTTCCCTTCACAAGCTCTCGTCTCTTGCCTGCCATCATCTGAGACGTGACTTTCACCTTCCGCCATGACTGTGAGGCCTCCCCTGCCATGTAGAACTGTAAGTCCAATAAGCTCTTTCTTTTGTAAATTGCCTAGTCTTGAGTAAGTCTTTATCAGCAGCATGAAAACAGACTTATACACCAGCTGACTGATTCATGGTAAACTTGAGATGTTTCCCATTCTGTGTAACCTGTAGGTAGTTCCCTTTCCACTCCTTAGATTAGAAAGGGAAGGCTTCATCTGGAGGTACTTAATATGTCTGTACCCAGTACATAGCTCTAGGATTTATGCTAACATGAGTCAAAGCTAGGAGGTACGGAAGGGATGGAGAAACTCACCATCAGCTAATTTGTACTTCAAATACTTGTTTCTTATCCAACATACCTACTGTCTCCTACTTCTTAGAGTAATAAAATATGGATTCCATACATTTTCTTCATAAATTTTAGTTGAAATTAGTGACAATAGTAGGATGAAGTGTGCTTTTTCCATCTTACTGGAAATAGAGATAAAATTTTGTTTGGTTAATTGGTTTTGATTTGTTTGATTGCTGCTTTGTTTTTTATAATAAAGTGATGGCTTTAACAATGAGAACACTAAAGTAAAACATAAGCAATATTACTGACTTAATTTTATATTTATTTGTAGAAAATTATAAACATTATAAACAGTTGTTCCAAATCAATAATAAATTTGAATCCTTAATGAAACTAGTAACATTCCTATTTACCCTAGGTAATAAAGTGTTACTCTTTTTCTTCTCTAGATTATGAGAGAAAGTTTAATGTGTATATAACCCTCAGATATCTAATAGATACGTAAGAGGTGTTTCTTAGCAAACATCAATAAATTGTAACACTCTTATAAGCTAACTACAGCAGGTTAAAAGCAAGTACTTCAAAACAGAAGTTAACAAATCATTTTATTGGACTCATAGACACTGTTAATTTAGAATGTTCACTAAATCCTGACAAAACAATCCTTAGTAATAATATTGATTTAATAAGTTCTATATAGAAATCATTTTACCTACATAGCTCAGAAGTACTGTAGCGGCTGACATCTGCTCAATTAGTTTATATTTTGCCTAGCAGAAGTCTAAATAAAGAATTTGGCACTTAAAAAAATTCAAAATGTATCTATTTTCTCAAAAGTGTTCTGTTAGTTTTTAATAGGTGTTTGCATGTGTCTGTGCGTGTGTGTGTTTGTGTCTGTGTGTGTGTGTGTGTGTTTCATTTGCTTGGCTCTATAGAAAATTTAATAGGAAAGTTAGAGGTAGGGTGTTTATTTTTACCATTTTATATTTCCATTCACCCCTCCATTCTCCGGGAATATGGGATTTTGGGCAGCTGATGTTGTCTACATCATCTGCTACATATCACTCAGGGTTTGTGGGGTTTTCCCCAACTCTTCCTTCCCTCACCCATATTTTCTCATTTGGAACTTTTATAGTCTTACTTTCAAAAAATAAAATGTGTGAATAGTTTCTACTGTTAAATCTTCAAACAAAATAAATTTAACAGAGTTTATTTGAGCATTAAAGAATTGATGATCTAATATAAGGACACATGCACACGAATGTTCATTGCGGCACTGTTTACAATAGCAAAGACCTGGAACCAACCCAAATGCCCATCGATAATAGACTGGACAGGGAAAATGTGGCACATATACACCATGGAATATTATGCAGCCATCAAAAAC
>CAUYLG010079010.1:0-43080 GCA_963573385.1 Cacajao melanocephalus | reverse complement strand
AAAAAAAAAAAAAAAAAAAGAAAAGAAAAGATTTCACAGTGAGTGGAAAGATAACCATCCCTGGGAATCCCTGACAATCCAACCACATGTTTTGCTGCCTTTGCTTGATCCCAAAGACCATGAGGTCTGGTCAGGGGCTGGGAGTGGGGGTATGGGCCAACAGAGGGAGGCTGAGCTCAGCCCCTCTGTCCTCTCCCCACCTGGTACTCCTCTGCAAAACCACAGTTGCTGTCCTTCTCATTCTTCCTGACGTGGTCAGCAAAGTCTTCAGCCAGAATGTCCCCTGGGACGCTGTGGGTTTTGAGGGAGCAGGGAGAAAAGACTGTAACCTCTTTGAATCTTGCACTTTTGAGGGCCAGGCATGGTGACTCACGCCTGTAATCCCAACACTTTGGAAGGCCAAGGCGAGTGGATCACCTGAGGTCAGGAGTTTGAGACCAGCCTGGCCGACATGGTGAAACAAACCCCTTCTCTACTAAAAATACAAAAATTAGCTGGGTGTGGTGGTGTCTGCCTGTAGTCCCAGCTACTCAGGAGGCTGAGGCAGGAGAATTGCTTGAACCTGGGAGGCGGAGGTTGAGTGAGCCGAGACTGTGCCACTGCACTCCAGCCTGGGCGACAGAGCAAGACTCCGTCTCAAAGAAGAAAGAAAAAAGAAAAAATACACACACACATACATGTGTATATATATGTATATATTTATTTGTGTGTATATATATACACACATACATGCATGTGTGTGTATATATATATATACATGCGTATACACATACATCTATGTGTATATATATAGAGAGAGAGGGCTTTTGGGCTTTCACACTCTGGGCCACAGTGCACCTGCTCTCATCACAGGACAAGGTGCCAGACAATCAGACATGGCCCCTGTGCCCCTGAGCTCATGGAATTATGCAAACTAGCCAATCATAAACCCAGCTTTCCTCCTTGGCCCAGTCCCTCCCTTGGAAATTCCTGCCTGAAGTTCCTCCCCGCACCTCTGCCTCCTGAGTGGCCCTGGTGCTTCCTCCTATGGCCCCTCATGGTGGGACAGGCTCTTTCTCTCTTGGAAATTCTGA
Source organism: Cacajao melanocephalus (assembly GCA_963573385.1). NCBI lineage: Eukaryota > Metazoa > Chordata > Mammalia > Primates > Pitheciidae > Cacajao > Cacajao melanocephalus. Next base: position 42,007 of record CAUYLG010079010.1, on the reverse strand, counting down.
GTAACAAACTCTTTTTTATGTCTGTCTCTTGCTCTGTTGACCTTACCATACCTAAATAGTAATAAGATCAGCAGGGTGCAGTGGCTTGCACCTGTAATCCCAGCACTCCGTGAAGCCCAAGTGAGTGGATCACCTGAAGTCAGGAGTTCAGGACCAGCCTGGCCAACATGGTGAAACCCCGTCTCTACTAATAATACAAAAATGACCCGGGCGTGGTGGTGGCATCTGTAATCTCCGCTACTTGGGAGGCTGAGGCACAAGAATCTCTTGAACCCGGGAGATGGAGGTTTCAGTGAGCTGAGATTGCACCACTGCACTCCAGCCTGGGCGACAAGGCGAGACTCAATCTCAAAAAATAATAATAATAACAATAATTAGCCGGCGTGGTGGTGAGCGCCTGTAATCCCAGATACTTGGGAGGCTGAGGCAGGAAAATTTTGCTTGAACCCGGGAGGCAGAGGTTGCAGTGAGCCGAGATCACGCTCACTGCACTCCAGCCTGGGCAAAAGGGTGAGATTCCATCTCAAAATAATAATAATAATAATAATAATAAACCTACTCAGACAGCCCTACACTCAAACTTCTCATGCAGACCAGTTTTCTGTCCTTCCTGTCATCCTATCACCCTGGCCTGAGGCTATACCCACTACTGCAGGGAACACCTTTCTCTAGAATCATCTCGGCTTCCCTGTCTGTAATTGCAAAGGCCCCACCCGCCTGACTGCTCAGCAGCGTTCAGCACCACAGCTGTGCCTTGCCTGTTCTCCTGGATCTGCACTGCTCCTGAACACCCAGGCCTGGCTTGGCCCCCACCTACCCAGCTGCTGCTTGTCCATGTCCTGGGCAGGCCCCTCCTCCTCGGTACATGTTCAAAGGTACGTATTCCCCAGTGCCCCTCCCCAAGCCGCTTTTCTCACTGGACACACACTTCTTACAGGGTTTGGCCCATTCCTGTAGTTTCACTTTCCTTCTCTCTTTCTTTCCCTTCTTTCTTCCTTTCCTTCTTTCTCTTTCTTTCTCTCTTTCCTTCCTTCCGTCCTTCCTTTCTTCCTTCTTTCTTTTTCTTTTTGAGACAGAGTCTCACTCTGTTACCCAGGCTGCTACCCAGTGGCGTGATCTTGGCTCACTGCAACCTCAGCCTCCCAAACTCAAGTGATTCTCCTGCCTCAGCCTCCCAAGTAGCTGTGATTACAGGCACTGGCCACCATGCCTGGCTAATTTTTGTATTTTTAGTAGAGATGGGGTTTTGCCATGTTGGTCAGGCTAGTCTTGAACCCCTGACCTCAAGTGATCCGCCCGCCTTGGCCTCCCAAAGTGCTGGGATTACAGGCGTGAGCCACTGCGCCCGACCTTCTGTCTAGATTATTACAAATCTCTTCCCTTTCTTTCTTACACGTTAGACTGTGTCACTAGTCTATTCAAAATCTTCACAAAACTCCCATCTCACAGTAGATCCAAAATCCTAACTTTCATCTACAAGCCTGTACCTACTCTGGCCCCACTGATGCCTCTCTGACCTCACTTCCCACCGCCCTCCCCTTCCTCTGCTCAGTCAGAGATGCAGGATGTCCTCTGAATCCCACGTGTGCTGCTGCCTCAGGCTCTCCGCTCGCCCGCCCTGTCCTCAGAACACCTTTCCCAGATGCATGCACGGCTCCTCTCCCACTTGCTTAGGTCTGTACTCAGATGACTTCCTCTTAGTCATCTCGTTAGACAGACTTTCCTTGAATATCCTGCCTAAAAATATTCCTGCTGGGTGTGGTGGCTCACGCCTGTAATCTTAACACTTTGGGAGGCTGAGGTGGAAGGACTGCCTGAGGCCAGGAGTTCGAGACCAGCCTGGACAACCTAGTGAGACCCCCTCAAAAAAAATTTAAAAATTAGCCAGGCATTGTGGTGCGTGCCTGCGGTCCCAGCTACTGGGGAGGCTGAGGTGGGAGGATCACTTGAGCCCAGGAGGTCCAGGCTGCAGTGAGCTATGACTGTGACACTGCACTCCAGCCTGGGCCACAGAGTATGACCTTGTCTCAACAAATTCATAAATAAAATAAAATTTTTAAAATCCTCTGATTTTCCCTCTAATTTCCTCTAATTTTCACATTAGAAGAATATTAAAATATTCCTCTACCTTTCCTATCTCCTCCTCTTGTTTTGTCTACAAGTTTATTATATTATTTTATATATTATTAATACATATATATTTCTTTTTTTCTTTCTTTTTTTTTCTTGAGACAGTCTCACTCTGTTTGCCAGGCTGGAGTGCAGTGGTGCAATCTTGATTCACTGCAACCTCCGCCTCCCGGGTTTAAGCAATTCTCCTGCTTCAGCCTACTGAGTAGCTGGGACTATAGGCGTGCACTACCACCCCTGGCTAATTTTTTGTATTTTAGTAGAGACACGGTTTCATGGTATTGGCCAGGCTGGTCTTGAACTCCTGACCTTGTGATCCACCCTCCTTGGCCTCCCAAAGGTCTGGGATTATAGGTGTTAGATACTGTGCACAACTTTTTTTTTTTTTGAAACAGAGTCTCGCTCTGTCACCCGGGCTGGAATGCAGTGGCGCAATCTCAGCTCACTGCAACCTCTGCCACCCAGGTTCAAGTGATTCTCCTACCTCAGCCTTCAGAGTAGCTGGGATTACAGGCATGAGCCACCATGCCTGGTCCTGTCTCCAAGTTTATATCATATTTTTTATGATCTTGTTTATTGATATTTCCGGTACTAGAATATAAAGCCCCGGAGGGCAGGACTCTTGGTTTAATTTACTGCTTGTTTGGCAGCTGGAACAGTGCCTGATACATGCTGGCGCTCAGCTGATATCTGCTGAATGAATGAATGAGTGAATGAACTGGCCCAGGCTGCTTGGGGAGTGAGCTGCAATGGAAGGGCTATGTCCCTGTCTCAGGGGCATCAGTCCCTTCTGAGGTGTTTGTGGGTAATTCACTGATCCACCTTTTGACTTAGCCAGCAGCCAGCAAACACCCCTTGATTTGACCAGATTCTTTCCGATGCACCCCCCAAACCTTCTGCTCACCTGAAGACCAGATCGCTGAGTTCTGGTTTCTGCCGGTTCTTCTTATTCCTGGGAAAAGGAATTAGGATGAAAGGCTCAGGGAGTGAGGCTGCAACCAGTGGTCCTCCTCCTTCTTCTCCGGCCCCCACCCTCCAGGCGGTCAGCCCTGTGCTGAGTCTCACCTCCTCTTCAGGAAGAAAATCAGCAGGCCCACCAGGATGAGAAATAGGAGGATGCCCACAATGGCTCCAGCAATGACCCCTGCGGGGAGGAAGAATTGGGAACCCTCAGAGCACAGGTCTTATCTACTCATCTGTCTCCAACCTTGCCCAGCCTTTCCTCTTCCCCAGGAACCTGGTCCAAACACAGCTGACCCTTGAACAACGTGGGTCTGAATTCCGTGGGTCCAGTTATACTTATCCATGGATTTTCCTGCACCCCTGAGACAGCAAGACCACCCCCTCTTCTTTCTCCTCCCCGTCTGCCCACTCAGCTTGAAGACCACAAGGATGAAGACTTTTCTGATGATCCACTTAGTAAATAGTTAATACACTTTCTCTTCCTTTTTTCTTTTTCTTTTTCTTTCTCTTTCTTTTTTTTTTTTTTTTTTTTTTTTTTGAGATGAAGTCTCACTCTGTTGCCCAGGCTGGAATGCAGTGGCGCGATGTCAGCTGACTGCAACCTCTGCCACCTGGGTTCAAGCGATACTCCTGCCTCAGCCTCCCGAGTAGCTGGGATTACAGGCACCTGCCACTGCACCTGGCTAATTTTTGTAGTTTTAGTAGAGATGGGGTTTCACCATCTTGGCCAGGCTGGTCTTGAACTCCTGACCTCATGATCCTCGGCCTCCCAAAGTGCTGGGATTACAGGCACGAACCACTGCACCTGGCCAAGAGTTTTTTAATGACATTTTTTTCTCTAGCTACTTTATTATAAGAATACAATATGGTCGGGCATGGTGGCCCACGCCTGTAATCCCAGCACTTTGGGAGGCTGAGGCAGGCGGATCATGAGGTCAGGAGATTGAGACCATCCTGGTTAACACAGTGAAACCCCGTCTCTATTAAGAATACAAAAAAATTAGCCAGGCATGGTGGCACGTGCCTGTAGTCCAGCTACTTGGGAGGCTGAGGCAGGAGAATCGCTTGAACATGGGAGGCGGAGGTTACAGTGAGCCGAGATTGTGCAACTGCACTCCAGCCTGGGTGACAGAGCAAGATTCTGTCTCAAAAAAAAAAAAAAATACAATATATAATACATATTACAGACAAAATACGGGTTAATTGTTGATGTTATTGGTAGGGCTCCCAGTCAAGAGTAGGCTGTTAGTAGGTAAATTTTTGGGGAGTCAAAAGTTACACGCAGATTTTTGACTGTCTAGGGGATTATCGTTCAGGGGTCAACTGTCCATCATTTTCACAGGTGACCTAGTTGCTGAAGAGTGACTCCTGACCAAGCACGGTGGCTCGTGCCTGTAATCCCAACACTTTGGGAGGCTGAGGCAGGTGGATCAGGAGTTTGAGATTAGCCTGGGCAACATAACAAAACCCCATCTCTACTAAAAACACAAAAATTAGCTGGGTGAGGTGGCACACACCTGTCATCCCAGCTACTCAGGAGGCTGAGGCATGAGAATCACTTGAACTCGGGAGGCAGAGGTTGCAGTGAGCCAAGATGGCACCACTGCACTTCAGCCTGTGCTGCAGAGCAAGACTGCCTCAAAAAGAAAAGAAAAGAAAAAAACAGCAAAATAGCTGGGCATGGTAGTACATGCCTGTAGTCCCAGCTACTCAGGGGACAGAGGCAGGAGGATCCCTTGAGCCTGGGAGGTGGAGGCTGCATTGAGCCATGATCGTATTGCTGCACTCCAGCCTGGGCAACAGAGTGAAATCCTGTCTCAAGAAAAGATAACCCAAAACAACAAAAAAACAGTGACTCTTGCCTTCCTTAGCCTAGACTAGTGCTTCTCAACACAGCGATTTTGCTGCCAAGGAGACACTGGGCAATGTCTGGAGACCTTTGGACTGTCACAGCTCGGAGGTGGGAGTGCTGCTGGCATCTAGTGGGTGGAACCAGGGTGCTGCTCAATACCCTACGATGCACAGGACTCCCCCCTACCAACAAAGAAAGATCTAGCACAAAGTGTCTATAGTGCTGAGGCTGGGGAAACACTTTGCTGGCTGTGAGACCGTCCCTGGCACAGACGGCTTCCGTCCTCCCCAGAATTGCGGCTTCATCTCCTCGGAGGTCCTGCTGGCTCAGGAAGGACTCCTCAGCAGCGGAGCCTACCGAGGTCTGGTGGAGTCTGAGGCCGTGGCTGCTCTCAGGCTCTGATGGGCATGGCTCTCCCAAGACCTGTCGTTGGACGTCTGGTCTTAGGGTAGACTCAAGCCAATGGCCCATCTCTATCGGCCTTCAAGACCCCCAAGCTGCAGCCGCGAAGAGTGTGCTTGTCAACAGGGGACAGCAGGGTCTTACAACCTTGTTACTAAGGGAGATAATTTTCTAGGCAACGGGTCTGGTAAAGCCCAGTCTGAACAGCATCCATTGACCACCACATCAACCCCCAGGCTCTCTCCAGATTGGAGGCTCTATTCCCAGGAAGTGACTGATGGGGCAAAGTGAGGCTTATGGTCATGGTCTTGGTACATGGCCAGACTTTCCCCAAGCCTAAGCTCCAAACCTCTTCAAGTACCCCATTGATTGATTAATGCAAAGTGATACAACCACATTAGGAGGGGAAAAAATGGGCAGTTAAACGTACAGTTCCCATGTGACTGTTCCACTACTGGGTATAGACCCAAGAGAAATAAAAACATAGGTCCGCACAAAACCTGTCCACAAACGTTCCTAGCAGCATTGCCCATAATAGTCAAAAGCAGAAACCACTCAACTGATGTATCAACTGGATCAGTGAATGGATAAAAATGAATGGATAGGCCAGGTGTGGTGGCTCACACCTGTAATCCTAACACTTTGGGAGGCCGAGGTGGGTGGATCACCTGAGGTCAGGAGTTTGAGACCAGCCTGGCCAACATGGTGAAACCCTGTCCCTACTAAAAATACAAAAATTAGCCGGGTATGGTGGCGCACATCTATATTCCCAGCTACTTAGGAGGCTGAAGCGGGAGAATCACTTGAACCCGGAGGTTGCAGTGAGCTGAGATCGCACCACTGCACCCCAGCCTGGGCAACAAGAGCAAAACTCCATCTCAAAAAATAAAATAAAGATGTTTCAAAGGAAACGAGAAACAAAAGAATCCCATTGATTTCCTCACAAAGCAGGGCCTGCTGGGGTCTACTGAGAATTTCGTCAAAGCTCCCTGGCCCACACGGCTCCGCTCACCTGCACTCTCGGTGTGGCAGGTCACAGAGGCAGAGGTGGCCCTCATTCCGTCCCAGATGGTCGTGATGGTGGCTGGGTAGGACTGAGCCGGCCCGAGACCCAACACAGAAACACCCTTCCCACACAAAGCTCTGTCCTGGGAGCCTCGCTGTCCACCCACCTCCAACTCAAAGGCCTCGTAGCCTCCCTGGGGGCAGGACCAGGTCAAGATGACTCCATAGCCCCCTGAGGTGCTGACGCAGGAAGTGATGGTGACTGTGTCCGGGTCTGGGTGAAGGAAGCAAGAGGTCAGCAGAGCCATCCAAGGTGGCTTTCCACCCCTACCCCCACTACTCAGGCCAGTTCTCAGAGACAAGCCCAACCCTTCCTCCCCAATCCAAACCACCTCATCTTCCCTCCTTTTCTGTCCTCCCCAAATGGACACAAGTCCCTTCAAACTACAACTCCCATGAGGCCTTGGGCTCCGCCATCGCTGCAGCTCATGAAGTCATGGCCCATGGCCTGATGGGATTTTTACTCCATTCATCTCTCAGCCCTCAAGGCCTGAGCTAAGCCCAGTTCACCAGGTGAAGGCAGGAAGGGGTGGGGGAGGGGGTGGTCTCACTTGTGGACACACGGAGGCTTTGCATGGAACTGGCCACGTCATTTCTTTCTGCCCACACGGTGAAGTTGTACAGAGTCCCAGGTTCCAGGGCCTCCACCTTGTACCATGTCTCATTGGTCCTGATGGACTGGTTGGCCCAATTCGCTTGGGCATCTTGCTCCCTCTGGGGATGTTCCTCGCTGGCCCACTGGACCCTGTATACGTACAGCTGAGAGTGGGGGTCTCCGGGGGCCTGCCACCACAGCGTGACTGAATTGTCAGTCTGAGTTTTGTTCTGGAGATCCGTGACCTCACTGGGAGCTGAGAAGTGAGGACAGAGAACGAAAGGGGTAGCCTCAAAGACCCTTTCACCCCAGCCTGCCTGCTGGCCTCTCCCCCACAGCAAAGCTGAGATACCCATTATTGATGGCTCCAGCGGCTGAGGAGGCTGAACCACAGGAAAGAGCCTAGACACCCAAACACCATGAGGACCAGACTCTCTCAGCCCTCTCTGTCCCCTGGCTACAGCCCTGGGTCACACCCTGTCATCTTTCTGTTCTTCCCAAATGCACATCAGTCCCACCCACTGAAACTACAACTCCCATGAGGCCATGAACTCTCTGTATCGCTGCAGCTTATGAAGTCATGGCCCCATGGTATGATGGGATTTGTAGTCCACCATCTCTCATGGCCCTCAAGATCTGATCTTCTGTATTTTCTTTCCCACAGGAAACCCAGGTAAGTGCCTTCTTGCTCTAGACACATCACGTTTCTAGAGGAAGTTGCCAAATTTCATCTTTTTAGCCCAAATGACCAAGGATTAAAGAGTTCCAGGTTCAGGCCAGGCAGAGAGGCTCACTCTCCTAATCCCAGTGCTTTGGGAGGCTGAGGTGAGAGAATCACTTGAGCCCAAGAGTTTGAGACCAGCGTGGGCAACATAATGAGATCCTGTCTCTACAAAAAATAATTTTTTAAATTATCTGGGCATGGTGGCACATGCCTGTGGTCACAGCTACTCAGGAGGCTGAGGTGGGAGGATCACTTGAGCCCAGGAGATTGAGGCTGCAGTAAGCCATGATCACACCACTGTACCATCCTAGGCAACAGAGCAAGACCCTGCCTCAAAAAAAAAAAAAAAAAAAAAAAAAAGAGGGTGAACCTAGTCTCCCGGGTAATTTTGATTCTTCTCACAAGTGGGACCCACCATGCCCAGGCTGAGAGGGAGTGCCCTCTTGATTCATCTAATTCCCTGGGACCAGCTGTTGGCTATTGTCCAGCTGGTGACTTTGTCAGCTCCTGAGAAGTGGTGCTAGACAGTCCGGAACCCTCCCTCACCCCAAAGAGCCCATTTCCCAAAGGGAGAAAAGAAGGTCCCACAGCTTGGAAAGTCCTGGCTGCTGAGAAATGACAACCCCAGGCCGGGCGCAGTGGCTCATGCCTCTCATCTCAGCACTTTGGGAGGCTGAGGTGGGTGGATCACCTGAGGTCAGAAGTTCAAGACCAGCCTGGCCAACACGGTGAAACCCCATCTCTGCTAATAATACAAAAATTAGCTGGGTCTGGTGGCGTCCAACTGTCTTCCAAGCTACGCAGGAGGCTGAGGCAGGAGAATCGCTTGAACCCGGGAAGTGGAGGTTGCAGTGAGCTGAGATCACTGCACTCCAGCCTGGTGACAGAGAGAGACTCCATCTAAAAACAAAGAAACGATACCCCCTAGGAATGGGACCCACAGGTTTAAGCTCTGGAAGGGCCCAAGAGCACTCTTCATCTCCCAAGGAGCTCGCAAAGTCCCTTCCTCTTTTTCCTTCCCCTGTCCTAACCAAGCCAGGGTCAGAGCTGAGTGTCTCACCAGTGGCTGCACTGAGGGTGCTGTTATAGCCGCTGATCTCATTCCTCTCGGCCCAGATGGTCAGGTTGTACAGGCTGCCGGCTTCCAGTTCCTTTAGGGTGATTTCAGTACCTGAGGTGTTTTGGGTCCTGGGGTCAGTAATGCCTTCCCCAACGCATGAGACCCAGTAGGTGTAGGAAGACTGGCCTGGGCCCTGGGGAGCTATCCAGCGCAAGGCAATGGAGCTGTTGGTCCAGTCCTGCATGCTGAGGCTTCTCACTGCATTGAGGACTGAGAGAGGGAGCAGAGAGTCAGGATTTACACGTACCCTAGTCCTCCAGAGTCCGGAAAACAGTGATATCCCCTGCCCTTGTGCAGCCCAGCTCATTAAGAAATACTTCCTGGAGGGGCACAGTGGCTTAGGCCTGTAATCCCAGCACTTTGGGAGGCCAAGGTGGGTGGATCACCTGAGGTCGGGAATTTGAGACCAGCCTGACCAACATGGAGAAATCCTGTCTCTACTAAAAATACAGTATTAGCCAAGCATGGCGGCACATGCCTATAATACCATCTACTTGGGAGGCTGAGGCAGGAGAATTGCTTGAACCCGGGAAGCAGAGGTTGCGGTGAGCCAAGATTGCGCCACTGCACTCCAGCCTGAGCAACAAGAGCAAAACTCCATCGAAAAAAGAAGAAAGAAAGAGAGAAAGAGAGAGACAAAGAGAGAGAAAGAAAGAAGGAAGGAAGGGAAGGAAGGAAAGAAAGAAAAGAAAGAAAGGAAGAAAGAAAGAGAGAAAGAAAAAAACAGAGAGGGGGGAAGGGAAGGAAGGAAAGAAGGAAAGAAAGAAACACTTCTGGGCAGGGCACAGTGGCTCGGGCCTGCAATCCCAGCACTTTGGGAAGCTAAACCGGGAGGATTGCCTGAGCCCAGGAATTTGAGACCAGCCTAAGCAACATACTGAGACCCTATTTTTACTAAAAATTAAAACAAATTAGCTGGGCATAGTGCCACACACCTGTAGTCTCAGCTATTAGGGAGGCTGAGGTGGGAGGATTGCTTGAGCTTGGGAGGTTAAGGCTGAAGCGAGCTACGATTGTGTCTCTGCATTCCAGCCCGGGAGACAGAGCAGGACCCTGTCTCAAAAGAAAGAGAGACAGTGAGAGGCCAGGCACAGTGGCTCAGGCCTGTAATCCCAGCACTTTGGGAGGCCAAAGTGAGTTGATCACTTGAGGCCAGGAATTCAAGACAAGCCTGGCCAATGTGGCAAAACCCTGTCTCTACTAAAAATACAAAAAATAGCTTGGTATGGTGGTGCGTGCCTGTAATCCCAGCTATCGGGGAGACAGAGGCAGGAGAATCACTTGAGGCTGGGAGGCAGAGAATGTAGTGAGTTTAGATTGTGCCACTGCACTCCAGTCTAGGTGACAGAGGAAAACTCTGTTGAAAGAAAGAAGAAAGGGAGGGAGGAAGGGAGGGAGGAAGGGAGGGAGGGAGGAATGAAGTGAGGAAGAGAGGAAGGAAGGGAGGGAGGGAGGAGGAAGAGAAGAGGATGAAAGAAAAAAAGAGAGAAAGGAAGGAAAGAAAGGAAAGAAGAGGAAGGAAAAGGAAGGGAGGAAGAGGAAAGAAAAAGAAAAAAGAAGGGAGAAGAAAAAAGAAAGGAAGAAGGAAAGAGAGAAAAAGAAAGAAAGAAAGAAAAGAAAGAAAAGAAAGAAAAAGGAAGGAAAGAAAGGAAAGAAGAGGAAGGAAAAGGAAGGAAGAGGAAAGAAAAAGAAAAAAGAAGGGAGAAGAAGAAAAGAAAGGAAGAAGGAAAGAGAGAAAAAGAAAGAAAGAAAAGAAAGAAAAAGGAAGGAAAGGAAAGAGGAAGGAAAAGGAAGGAAGAGGAAAGAAAAAGAAAAAAGAAGGGAGAAGAAGAAAAGAAAGGAAGGAAGAAGGAAAGAGAGAAAGAAAGAAAGAAAGAAAAGAAAAGAAAGAAAAAGAAAGGAAAGAAAGAAAGAAAGACAGGAAGAAAGGACAAAAGACTTCCTAGCAATGAGACCTAGAATGTCCTGCGTCCCCGCAGCCCCACGCTCAACGGCAGGAGGCATCTGGACGGGCTCTTGTCTAATTCAGGGCAGAGTGAGCCCCAGCTGTGATGACATCTGTCCCGTGGACTTGGAGAAAGGGATGTCAGGCTGAAGAGCCTACCGACTACAGAGCCAGAGCCCAGGGAGGTGCCATGCATTTCTGCCGGTTCTTAACCTCTCACCAAAACAGGGAGTGAGCATTGAGGGTTCCCACCTGTGGAGATGCTGAGATTCTCCCTGGAGCCAAGTGCGCCATTTTTTTCTGCCCATACGGAGAATGTGTACGAGGTTCCGGGTTCGAGTCCCTCAGCCGTCGCACTGGTGTCTGTTGTGTTTCGAGACTCCGTTCTGCCACCATCTCCGGTGCACTCCACCCAGTAGGTATAGTCCTGACCGTCTGGGCCACTGGGGGCCTCCCAGCTCAGGGCGATGGAGCTGTTGGTCTGGGCCTTCACGTGCAGGTTTCTCACTGGGTTGGGGGCTGAGAAATTAGGAAGAAAGAGTGAGCAGAGATACAGAACAAAAGGGGGCAAGAGTGGGCCCCTCACTGCCCTCAACGTTCTCAGCTCTCATTCAACTGCCAGTGCCAGCAGATGCAGGGTGTATGATCTAGACAAGTGTTTCTCAAACTTTAATGTGCTGGGTGCAGTGGCTCATGCCTGTAATCCCAGCATTTTGGGAGGCTGAGGTGGGTGGATCACCTGAGGTTGGGAGTTCAAGCCCCGCCTGGGCAATATGATCAATGGGGTTTAGTAGAAACCCTGTCTCTACGAAAAATATAAAAGTTAGCCAGGCATAGTGTGGCGTATGCCTGTAATTCCAGCTACTTGGGAGGCTGAGGCACAAGAATCGCTTGAATCCGGGAAGCAGAGGTTGCAGTGAGCCAAGATGGTGCTACTGCACTCCAGCTTGGGCAACAGAGTGAGATTCTGTCCCACCCCCCACCCCCAAAAAAAAAGAAAGAAAAAGAAAAAACTTCAATGTGTGCACACCCCCCACGGATCTGGTTAAATGCGGGTTCTGAGCAGTAGGTCCGGGATGGAGCTGAGATCCTGCGTTTCCCAGTCAGCTCTGGGGAACGCTGAGGCTGCTCATATGTGGGTCATAATTTGAGCAGCACTATAGCCTCCATACGTGTGTCCCCTCCCACAAATGCACGTGCTGAAACCTAGTCCCCAGTGGACTCGCATTCAGAGTTAGGGCCCTTTATGTCTGGGATTACTGCCCTTAGAAGAGCCCCAGTGGCCCAGCACAATGGCTCATGCCTGTCATTTCAGCAATTTGAGGGGCTGAGATAGAGGGATTGCTTGAGGCCAGGAGTTAGATATCAGCCTGGACAATATAGCGAGACCTCATCTCTAAAAAAAATAAATTAGGCCGGGCGCAGTGGCTCACGCCTGTAATCCCAGCACTTTGGGAGGCCGAGGTGGGCGGATTACGAGGTCAAGAGATCGAGACCATCCTGGCCAACACGGTGAAACCCCGTCTCTACTAAAAATACAAAAAAATTAGCCTGGCGTGGTGGCACAGGCCTGTGGTCCCAGCTACTTGGGAGGCTGAGGCAGAAGAATCGCTTGAACCCAGGCGGAGGTTGCAGTGAACTGAGATTGTGCCACTGCGTTCCAGCCTGGCGACAGAGCAAGACTCCGTCTCAAAATAAATAAATACATAAATAAATAAGTTAGGCGTGGTGGCTCAAGCCTGTAGTCCCTGCTACTTGGAAGGCTGAGGTGGGAGGATTGCTTGAGCTCAGGAATCTCAGGCTGCAGTGAGCTATGATCCTACCATTGCACTCCAGCCTGGGTGACAGAGCGAGACTCTGATTCTTAAAAAAAAAAAAAAAAAAAGCAGCTGGGTGTGGTGGCTCATGCCTGTAATCCCAGCACTTTACAAGGCCGAGGTGGGTAGATCACGAGGTCAGGAGTTTGAGACCAACCTGGCCAACATAGTGAAATCCTGTCTCTACAAAAAATACAAAAAAAGCAGCCAGGCGTGGTGGTGCCCACCTGTAATCCCAGCTACTTGGGGGCCTGAGACAAGGAGACTCGCTTAAACCCGGGAGGCAGAGATTGCAGTGAGCAGAGATTGCACCACTGTACTCCAGCCCGGGCGACAGTGCAAGGCTCTGTCTCAAAAAAAAAAAAAAAAAAAAGAGAGCGAGAGAGACAGAGACTCAAGGGAGCTTTCTGTGCAGTCTCTCATTTTCCAATATGGTGGGCACCAGCACAGCAGAGGACGAAGGGAGGACTGGGAGCCCCTCAACAGGCCTTTTGAACACATGAAATGTGCATCTGAATTTGCAGTTTCATGCAGCATTTATGAGCTTAAATGTCATCTCCACATATGGCTAGAGGCTACCATATTGGGCAATGGAGATCTAGACAGGGGGAGCTGTCCACCTCAGGGTCATGGAGCTGATGATCTGAGTCTCTACCCTCAATATGTGACACAGTTGGGAACTAGGAGAAGAGTCAGAGAGTCAGAGTGTCCCCACTCGCAGCATCTAATTCCTTGAGAGCTCAGGTCACACGCCTTGGCCTCTGCGCATTCCTGATGGTGCAGGAAGACGCTCCCTGGCCTCATGGTCCACATTCTCCAGAGTCCTCGACACACACCTGCCCCAACTTAGAAGCTGGAGGTACCATAGACAGTCATTCCCTCTTCATCTCCTGAGCTAAGGTTGCCCAGGATGTGGACATGAGGACCTGGCTCAGTGTGGCCCAGAGGGACTATGGGCTGGACAATCGGCCACGTTCTCCTGCTGTCTTCCCTTAAACAAATAAGAGATAAAATAAACGGCGACCACGTTTCACCTGTGGTGGCATTTTGAGTCTCCCAGGAGCTGTTGATTCCATTCTTTTGCACCCACACGGAACATGCATACAGAGACCCGGGTTCAAGTCCATCCACGGTGACGATGGTGTCTGCTGTGCTTCGAGTCTCTGTTCTGCCACCGTCTCCAGTGCACTCAACCCAGTAGGTGGAGTTCTGTGGGTCTGGGCCCCCAGGGGCCTCCCAGCTCAGGATGATGGAGTTGGTGGTCTGGGCCTCCACTGTCAGGTTTCTCACTGGGTTGGGGGCTGAAAAGCAGTATGGGAGGGAAAATCAGTTGCAATTTCTGGCTCTGGAACTTTCCAGCCCTTCCTTAACTGTTGAATCCAGCAAGTGGAGGCACAGCACTATCCAGCGTGGCAGCCACGAGTTATACGTGACTGTTGAGCACTCGTGATGTGGCTTTTACAAAATGAGATGAGCCACTCACGTAAGATACACACCGGGGTTTGAAGCTTCCATACGAAATTAACAATGTCAACTATCTCACTGATCCTTTCTACATTTATTTACATTTATTTTTATATATTGATATTATTTATTTTTGTGGGTACATAGTCAGTGTATATATTTAATGATCCTTTTTATATTGATTACAAGTCAAAATGATAATATTTTGTATCTGTCGGGCACAGTGGCTCACGCCTGTAGTCCCAGCACTTTGGGAGGCCAAGGCAGGTGGATCACCTGAGGTCAGGAGTTTGATACCAGCCTGGCCAACATGGCGAAAACCCATCTCTACTAAAAATACAAACAATAGCCAGGCGTGTTGGCAGGCGCCTATAGTCGCAGCTACACGGGAGGCTGAGGCAGGAGAATCACTTGAGGTTGCGGTGAGCCAAGATCATGCCACCGCACTCCAGCCTAAGTGACAGAGTGAGACTCTGTCTCAATTTTTTATAAAAATTGTATCTGATGGGCTACATAAAATGTCTCATGATTATTTAGTTCATTTGTTTCCTTTTTTTTTTTTTTAAATAGACACAGTTTTTCTCTGTGTCCCAGGCTGGAGTGCAGTAGTACATTCAGAGTTCACTGCAACCTTTGCCTCCCAGACTCAAGCGATCCTCTGACCTCAGCCTCCCAAGTAGCTGGGACCACAGGTACACGCCACCAAACTCAGAGAATTTTTAAAATTTTTTTATAGAGACAGGCTGGCCAGTTTCTTTTTACTTATTTTTATGTGGCTAATAGAAAACTGAAATTCACATGCGTGGCTTCCACTGTGTATCTACGGGACTAGAGAACCTGCTGCATTTTCTCAGCTCTCACCCACCCTCTACCACCATCCTTAAAAAAGAAATAAAAATGAAGCAGTGGCCGCCTCTTACCTGTGGCAGTAGTGACAGTCTCCTCAGAGCTATTTACTCCATTTTTCTCTACCCTCACAGAAAAGTTATACAATGACCCGGGTTCAAGTCCATCCACGGTGACGATGGTGTCTGCTGTGCTTCGAGTCTCCGTGGTGCCACCGTCTCCGGTGCACTCAACCCAGTAGGTGGAGTTCTGTGGGTCTGGGCCCTCGGGGGCCTCCCAACTCAGGGTGATGGAGCTGGTGGTCTGGGCCTCCACTGTCAGGTTTCTCACTGGGTTGGGGGCTGAGAAATTAGGAAGAGAGATCCAATGTGAACAGAGATACAGAAAAAAAGGGGGGCAGGCAGTGGGCATCTCTGGCCCTTTATGTTCCCAGTTCTTCCAAACTGCTGATGCAGGAGGACTGTGATGTGTGCACATCTCATGAAGGCCCTGAGGAGTGGGTCTGAGACGGAGCTGAGATCCTGCCTTTCCAGTTAGCACTCCGTGATGCTACCTACCCACGTGGTTTTGGTCATAGTTTGAGTAGCACGGATCTGGGCCAGAACTTTCCTTTTTGTTTGTTTGTTTGTTTGAGATGGAGTCTCACTCTGTTGCCCAGGCTGGAGTCAGTGCTGTGATCTCGGCTCACTGCAACCTCTGCCTCCCAAGTTCAAGTGATTCTTGTTTCTCGCCTCCCAAGTAGCTGGGACCGCAGCCATTCACCACCATGCCTGGCTAATAGCACTTTCTGACTGAATTTCCTCGATGCTAGAAAGGCTCTCCTGTGCCAGGTGCAGTGGCTCACACCTGTAATCCCAGCACTTTGGGAGGCTGAGGTGGGTGGATCACCTGAGGTCAGGAGTTTGAGACCAGCCTGACCAACATGGTGAAACCCCATCTTTAAAAATAAATAAATAAATAAAATAAAGATGCCATGATTATTTAAAAAAAAAAAAAAAAAGGCCGGGCACGGTGGCTCATGCCTGTAATCCAAGCACTTTGGAGGCCAAGGCGGGTGGATCACCTGAGGTCAGGAGTTCAAGACCGCCCTGACCAACATGGTGAAACCCTTTAAAAAAACAAACAAACAAACAAACAAACAAAGGCTCTCCTGCCTCCCAATATGGCAGGCAACTCTCCCAGTGGAGGGCATGGAGCAACAGAAAGCCTCTCAACAAAGTAAATGAAACGTGGAACTGAACTGGCAATGCCATGCAACCTTAGTGAACTGAAATTTATTTTATCATATGGTATTAGCTTTTGGAGACAGGGTCTCACTCTGTGGCCCAGGCTGGAGTTCAGTGGTGCAATCATGGCTCACTGCAGCCTCCACCTCCTGGGCTCAGGTGATCCTCCTGCCTCAGCCTCCACAGGCTCGTGTTGCCACACCTGGCTAATTTTTTTAATTTTAGTAGAGACGAGGTCTCGCCATGTTGCCCAGGCATAACTTCCATTAGATTTCTATTGAACTACAGAACCTGCCAGTTCTCAATCACCCCTACCACCTCCGTTTTAAAAAGAAAGAGTAGGCTGGGCACAGTGGTTCACGCCTGTAATCCCAACACTTTGGGAGGCCAAAGCGAGTGTAATCACCTGACATCAGGAGTTCAAGACCAGCCTGAACAACATGGTGAAACCCTATCTCTACTGAGAATACAAAAATTAGCCAGGTGTGGGGGCGTGTGCCTGTAATCCCAGCTACTTGGGAGGCTGAGGCAGGAGAATCACTTGAACTCAGGAGGTGGAAGCTGAAGTGAGCTGAGATCTGGCCATTGCACTCCAGCCTGAGTGACAGAGCAAGACTCCATCTCAAAATAATAATAATAATAATAATAATAATAAAGATGAAACCGGGCACAGTGGCTCACATCTGTAATCCCAGCACTTTGGGAGGCTGAGGTGGGCAGACCACCTGAGGTCAGGAGTTCGAGACCAACCTGACCAACATGGAAAAATCCCATCTCTACTAAAAATACAAATAGCTGGGTGTGGTGGTGCATGCCTGTAATGCCAGCTACTCGGGAGGCTGAGGCAGGCGAATTGCTTGAACCTGGGAGGCGGAGGTTGTGGTGAGCCAAGATTGCGCCATTTTACTCTAGCCTGGGCAACAAGAGTGAAACTCTGTCTCAAAATAATAATAATAAAGATGAAAACCATGGCTGCCCCTCACCTGTGGGGATACGGAGATTCACTCTGGTGCTTTGCTCGCCATCTTTTTCTATCCACACAGAAAATGCATAAGAAGACCCGGGTTCGAGTCCGTCCACAGTGACTCTGGTGTCTGTTGTGTTTTGAGTCTCCACGCTGCCACCATCTCGAGTCCACTGAACCCAGTAGGTGGAGTTCTTCGGGTCCAGACCCTCGGGGGCCTCCCAGCTCAGGGTGATGGAGCAGTTGGTCTGATCCTCCGCTCTCAGGTTCCTCACTGGGTCGAGGGCTGAGAATTGGGAAGGAGAGTCCGACGCAAAGGGGAGCAGGTCAGTGCCACCCCTCTCCACCCCCGAGCTCTTGCCCCAAGTCCAGAAACACAGCACTCAAAAGCCCCAACCATGGACCACCAGGACTCCCCAGAGGCTCACGGGAGTTGGGTTCCCACCTCTTCGAGTGGGCAGTGAGTTCAGGCAGGGTTCACTCACCAGCCACGCTGGCCCCTGTCCAGCTGCACAGGCCCTGGAGGGAGCCCAGAGAAAATGGAGTCAGCCTCTGAGCCACTCCCCTGCCCAATGAGGTGGGGCTCGGAGGGGCAGCTGGTCCCCCGCCCTGGGAGTGAGTCACCCTTGCACGGGAGGGAGGGGCTGGCGTTAGGCTGGGCTGTCACAAAGGTCACCCCAACCATCTTTCCTGGGTGGAGGAGAGAAGGGGGGCATGGCAGGGGTGGACCTCAGGGAGCTGGGCTTGGCTCCACCCAATAAGGCCGAGAGATAAAACTAATGACTTCATTTCCCGAAATATATGGCCTTGGAAAACTGAGGGCAGAGAGCAATGAACAGACTGGGAAGAGAGAAAAAAACCAAGGCTAGGGACCAGGAGCCTTGGCCTGAGGGAGGAGGGGCTGGGCCTGGACTCCTGGGTCTGAGGGAGGAGAGGCTGGGGTCTGGACTCCTGGGTCTGAGGGAGGAGGGACTGGGGGTTCTGTACCTCTGGGTCCGAGGGAGGAGGGGCTGGGGTCTGGACTCCTGGGTCTGAGGGAGAAGGGGCTGGGCCTGGACTCCTGGCTCTGAGGGAGGAGGGGCTGGGCCTGGACTCCTGGGTCTGAGGGAGGAGGGGCTGGGGTCTGGACTCCTGGATCTAAGGAAGGAGGGGCTGGGGGTCTGCAAGCCTAGTCTGAGGGAGGAGGGGCTGGGGGTCTTGACCCCTAGTCTGAGGGAGGAGGAACTGGGGTCTGGACTCCTGGGTCTAAGGGAGGAGGGGCTGGAGGCCTGGACTCCTAGTCTGAAGGAGGAGGGACTGGGGATCTTGACTCCTAGTCTGAGGGAGGAGGAACTGGGGTTTGGACTCCTGGGTCTGAGGGAGGAGGGACTGCTCCCTGTCTGTCACTCATTTTGAGCACAGCCTGTGTCCCCTGGCAGCAGACACAGCAGTATCTGAGAGCCCGGGTGGAAGACTCTCCTACAGTCTCTACCAAGCCTGAAGCCCTCTTCCTTCTCCAAGGGATCTTCAGCACCTAATTCCTCATGATAGGGGTGCAGGGACCCAGTTCCTTCTCCCTCAGACCCAGCAGGAGCCCGCTCTGGGCGGGGAGCACTTACCAGCAGCACCAGGCTCCCCCAGGCCCCGAGGCCCCCGCCAGCCCCAGTCATGCCTCCAGACGCTGCCGGGGACCCAGGAGTCCCAGGCCTGGTCCTTCCACCTGCTGGACTTTACACTCAAGAATTTCCCCTTTTCCAGCTCATTGGTGAAGCCAGAGAGGCCAGGGCGGGAAGGGGAGGAGGAGGAAGTGGAACCCAGCTCCCAGCCCTGCCCAGCCAGCCCTCACCTTCCTCCCTCACCGCTGCCTCTAGCTCTGACCCTGGAGACACCTCCAATCCTCTCTCCAGCCCCACATGGCATCATTGGCCCCCAGCCCACTCCACTTTGTCCCCTGAAACCTCCTCTGCACCCAAGGTCCTGGGTGCTGTGCCCACCGCTGCACAGACGCGGGATGTGGGGCAGATGATGAGCACTGGGACTGCTGAAAGAAAGGCCGGCTGACTCCCTGGCCTCCCTGGTGGGTGATCACACATCACACCAGCCTGGGGCCTAGAACTCATGCCCCTCGTCCCTGGGGCACGCTCTTCCATTCAGGCCTTTCCCCTCTCCGTCTCCCACAAGCCCTTGCAGCTCTCACAAAGTGAGCCCAGCAGGTTCCCACCTCCTGGCCTTTGCCTAGGGTGTCTCCTCCACCAGGCACACCTGCCTACTTTCCCCCTAACAGTCTCCTAGCTACTCCTCCATTAGGATTCGGCTTGGAAATGACCTACGCTGGGCCCGGGGGCCTTTCTAGCCCTCTCAGGACCCTTTCACACACCAGACTCTTTAATCTGCATCTCCACCACCTGTGACCCTGAGCAAGTTACTTCAGTTCACAGTGACTCAGATTCCTCCTCTCTAAAGAATGGGCACAGCCCCTTGTAAATATTTTAAGAGAAATAAATTAGTTACTATGTGGAAAGTCTTGGAACAGTGCCTGGCCCGCTGTAAACACTTGATAAATCTTAACCATGTTTATTTTTAGTTCATCCCTAGGTCACCTGTGCTCAGAAGGTAGCTGACACCCAGGACTTTTCAAGGTGTTTTTGCTGACTTATTAACTATGGGCATACATGGGTTGCCTTAATCTCACGTATAGTGTGGAAGTTAAGAATACAAAGCGTAGCCGGGCACGGTGGCGTGTGCCCAACTACTCAGGAGGCTGAAGTGTGAGGATCGCTTGAGCCCAGAAGTTTGAGACCAGCTTGGGCAACATAGCAAAACCCCATCTTTACGAAAGAAAGAGAGAGAGAGAGAGAAGAAAGAAAGAAGAAAAGAAAGAAAGAGAAAGAAAAGAAAGAGAGAGAGAGAAGAAAGAAAGAAAAGGAAGGAAGAAGGAAGGAAGGGAGGGAGGGAGGGAGGAAGGAAGGAAGGAAGGAAAGATAAGATAATTAGCCAGGTGTGGTGGTACACACCTGTAGTCCCAGCTACCCGGGAGGCTGAGGTGGGAGGATCACTTGAGCCTGGGAGGTCGAGGTTGCAGAAAGCTGTGATTGTGCCACTGCACTCCAGCCTGGGCAACAGAGTGAGCCCCTGTCTCAGAAAGAAAAAAAAAAAAACAGCTAGTAATGGTTACTCACACCTGTAATTCTAGCACTTTGGGAGGCTGAGGTAAGAGGATCCCTTCAGCCCAGGAGTTTAAGACAAGCCTGGGCAATATAGGAGGATCCCATTTCTACAAAAAGTAAAAGTAAATTAGCCAGGCATGGTGGTGCACACCTGCGGTCTCAGCTCCTCAGGA
The DNA here is from genome assembly GCA_963573385.1 of Cacajao melanocephalus. NCBI lineage: Eukaryota > Metazoa > Chordata > Mammalia > Primates > Pitheciidae > Cacajao > Cacajao melanocephalus. Next base: position 21,575 of record CAUYLG010079010.1, on the reverse strand, counting down.
GGCTGAGGAGGGAGGATCACTTGAGCCCAGGAGGTAGAGGCTGCAGTGAGCTGTGGCTGCACCACTGCACTCCAGCCTCGGTGACAGAGGGAGACTCTGTCTCTATATAAATAGATAAATAAATATGTTCTCACACCACTGCTCTTGAGAAGTCAGTTTCGCTGTTTCTGTTTCTCTGTCTCTGAGAGTCTCGGTTTCTCCGTCTGTATAAGGGTTTGGTTGTGAGAAATTCCCCTTCAGTGGACACCGCATATCATTCATACCAATTGCTTGAGTTTCTGTTCTAACCTTTCTCTGTTTCTCTCCTATATCTTACTCTTTTTTTCCTTTTTTGAGACAGAGTCTGGCTCTGTTGCCAGGCTGGAGTACAGTGACACAATTTCGGCTCACTGCAGCCTCTGCCTCCCAGGTTCAAGCAATTCTCCTGCCTCAGCCTACCAAGTGGCTGGGACTACAGGTGCCCGTGACCACATCCAGCTGTTTTTTGTATTTTTAGTAGAGACTGGGTTTCACCATTTTGACCAGGCTGGTCTCGAACTCCTGACCTTGTAATCCACCTGCCTCAGCTTCCCAAAGTGCTGGGATTATAGGCGTGAGCCACCAGGCCCAGCCAAAAACATTTTTTAATCAAGATGGGGTCTTGCTATGTTGTCCAGGCTGCTCTCAAACTCCTAGGCTCAAGTGATCCTCCTGGCTTGGCCTCCCAAAGTCCTGGGATTACAGGCATGAGCCACTGCACCCAGCTGTCTCCCCTATACTTTTGATATCTTTCTCTCTCTCTCTCTCTTTCCCTCACACTCTCTCCCTTCCCTCTCTCTTTCTCTTCCCTCCTATTTCAATCCCCAATTTGTAAACATGCTCATCTCCCTGTCTAAATAAAAAACAAAACCTTTCACTGACTCCACACCCACCATCCTATCACACACTACTTGCCTTCTCTTCAAAACCCAACTTCTCGGCCGGGCATGGTGGCTCACGTCTGTAATCCCAGCACTTTGGAAGGCCAAGGCAGGTGGATCACATGAGGTCAGGAGTTCGAGACCAGCCTGGCCAACATTGTGAAACCTCATCTTTACTAAAAATACAAAAATTAGCCGGGCATGATGGCACATGGTTGTAATCCCAGCTACTCAGGATGCTGAGGCAGGAGAATCGCTTGAACCTGGGAGGCAGAGGCCGCAGTGAGCCAAGATCGCACCACTGCGCTCCAGCCTGGGTGACAGAGCTAGACTCCCTCTCAAAAATAAAAAACAACAACAAAATCAACCACTCCACAAAGCAGCCCACATTCCCTGGTTTCCAAATTCCTCATGGAGCAGGCTGCCTGTGTGGGGGGAAGGCACACTAGAAACAAAACCTGTAGGATCTTGGACATGGGCCTCCAACTCCAGTCTCACCTTCGGATAAAAGCAGCCCCAGCCAACATCTTAGCAGCAACCTCATGAGAGACTCAGCCATGCTCCTCTTTTCCCCTTAAGGACAGAGATTTCCAGGCCAGGCATAGTGGCTTATGCCTGCAATCCCAGCACTTTGGGAGGCCAAGGCGGAAGGATCACCTGAGGCCAGGAGTTCGAGACCACTCTGGCAAACATGGTGAAACCCCCTCTCTACTAAAAATACAAAAATTAGCAAGGTGTGGTGGTGGGCACCTATGATCCCAGCTACCTGGGAGGCTGAAGCGGGGAGAATCGCTTGAATCTGGGAGGTAGAGGTTGCAGTGAGCTCAGATCGTGCCATTGCACTTCAGCCTGGGTGACACAGCGAGACTCTGTCTTAACAGCAACAGGCCAGGCATGGTGGCTCACGCCTGTAATCCCAGCACTTTGGGAGGCTGAGGCGGGTGGATCATGAGTTCAGGAGATCGAGACCATCTGGCTAACACGGTGAAACCCTGTCTCTACTAAAATACAAAAAACTAGCTGGGCGTGGTGGCGCGGGCCTGTGTCTCAGCTACTCGGGAGGCTGAGGCAGGGGAATCACTTGAACCCAGGAGGTAGAGGTTGCAGTGAGCCGAGATTGTGCCACTGCACTCTAGCCTTGCAATAGAGCAAGACTCCATCTCAAAAAACAATAACAACAAACAGAAATTCCCAAGGGGCCACTAAGGAGAGCCCCCGTCAGCACAACCCTCACAACTTGAGTTCTTTTCAACTTCTCTTAAAGTGTGATAAGAAGCACCAAGACGGTGATACTTGGTCTCCGGAACGATACCATCTCCAGGTCTGGTGAGCAAGAACCAGACATGAGTCACCACAATGGGGCAGCACACGGCCTTGGCTCAGGTTTCCCAGAAGCAGAGCCTGAGACGAGGATTCAGATGCTCATGAACTGTTTGAGAGTTTGCTTTCAGAAGGAAGGGAGTGACGAAAGCAGTATGGGGAAGAGTAAGGAGCCAGGTGAGGCTATGACTTCAGAGGGATCCCATCACAGAGACGGGATCTGAACTTTTAACCTCTAATCTTTGTCCATGGGCTTCTCCAGGGGTGAGACTTTTATGGCCTTCATAGCTAGTAAAACATGTTCCTCTCAGGTCAAGGGCAAGTCTCTAGTTTTTAGTTTTTTTTGGTTTTTTTTAGATGAAGTCTTGCTCTCACTCTGCTGTTACCCAGGCTGGTGTGCAGTGGCACCATCTTGGCTCACTACAACCTCCACCTCTCGTGTTAAAGTAATTCTGCTGCCTCAGCCTCCTAAGTAGCTGGGATTATAGGCAGGCACCATCACACCCAGCTAGGTTTTGTATTTTTAGAAGAGATAGGGTTTCACCATGTTGGCCAGGCTGGTCTAGAACTCCTGACCTCATGTAATCTGCCCACCTCAGCCTCCCAAAGTGTTGGGATTAAAGGTGTGAGCCACGGCGCCCAGCCAAGAGCAAGTCTCTTGAGAATGTGGCATCTGCAAGCAGCCAATGCTGCCTAGAAATGGGTGTTCTGTGTCTGCAGACGAGATCTGGGTGAGGCACCAGCACATCCACCCAGAAGCCTCACACCTGTTGCCAGCCCTGAGCCAGTTCTCAGTGTCGGAACCCCTTCCATGTAAAGGATGCTCTTCCCTCAGGGAGGACTCACTGATGCTAGCCAAAGTATATACTGTAAACCTTCCTCTTCATTTTTCCTAAAGGCCAATGTCCATGGTCACTGGGGATTAGAGAAAGGATTACTGGACTCTGAACAATCCTAATCAATAGGCACACAAACGTCACTGTGAATCATGGTCTGACTGGTGTGCCTGGGGGTGTCAGGTGACAGATGGAGGATTCACCTAAAGACCATCATACAGTGGGTCAAGGGGACTTTAAAGACCCTGTGAGGCTCCTTTCTCAGGACTTGAGAGTGTAGTTGAAATTGACATACTTATAAAATGGCAGACACAACGCTTTGGCTTCTCTGATCTGTAGTCGGCTTTTTTTTCTTTTTTTGAGATAGAGTCTCACTGTCACCCAGGCTGGAGTGCAGTGGCATGATCTCGGCTCACTGCAACTTCCACCTCCCGGGTTCAAGTGATTCTTCTGCCTTGGCCTCTTAAGTAGCTGAGACTACAGGCGAGCACCACCACACCTGGCTTGTACTTTTACAAAAATTTTGTATTTTAGTAGAGATGGGGTTTCACCATATTGGTCAGTCTGGTCTCGAACTCCTGACCTTGTGATCTGCCCACGTGAGCCTCCCAAAGTGCAGGGATTACAGGCGTGAGCCACCGCACCCAGCTAAGACTGGGTAATTTATAAGGAAAACAGATGTCATTGGCTCGCAATTCTGCAGGTGGTGCTGGCATCTTCTCAGCTTCTGGGGAGGCCTCAGGGAGCTGTTTTACTCATGGCGGAAGGTGAAGAGCGAGCAGGCACATAACATGCCGAAAGCAAGAGGAGCAAGAGAGAGAGGGTGGGAGGTGCCACACACTTTCTTTTTTTATTCTATTATTATTTTTTAAATGGAGTCTCCCTCTGTCACCCCATCTGGAGTGCAGTGGTACCATCTTGGCTTACTGCAACCTCCACCTCCCTTGTTCAACTCGCAGATAATTTTTGTATTTTTAGTACAGATGGGGTTTCACCATGTTGGCCAGGCTGGTCTCAAACTCCTGACCTCAGGTGATCCACCCGCTTGGCCTCCCAAAGTGCTGGGATTACAGGGGTGAGCCACCGCGCCTGGCCTTGCCACACACTTTTAAATAACCAGCTCTGTTGTGAGCTCACTCATCACCATGGGAATGGTACTAAACCATTCACGATTGGTCCACCTCCAACATCCAAACACCTCCCACCAAGTTCCACCTCCAACACTGTGGATTATATTTCAACATGAGATTTGGTGGGTACACACATCCAAACCATAGTACCATCCTTCCCAAATAGTCAACCCAGGGAGTAACAGAGATTAGAGCCAGCATCAAGCCTTAGAAGACACGGGGGGCATGGGAGGGTGATTCCTGTAACATTATCCTCTGATTCACATGATGAGTCCATGCAGGAGCTGATGGATCTTGGAAGACAGAGATAAGAAATGTTAATCAGGTGATACCTTCGGGAGCGGCTGGTCCTCTCAGGTCTCCTTCAGCAAGTCAGCACATCCCCCAGCACTTGATATTCCGTTAATGAACTGGGAAAGGCTTTTTGCCTATAGAAGTTGGCCTGAACGAAGGGTTTTCTTTAATCCCACAGGGATGGAAGCACACTTTGATTCCCTTTAGGCTGTCTGGGACCTCAGTCATCTTATCAACCTGTCAGACATCACACTGTTCCCCCTCACTCCGGGTAGCAGTTTATCCTCACTGGAAGGGACACTTACAGGCGCTCATTCATTTATCAGGAAGATTAGTTGAATGAATGAATGAATGAATGATGTCTTTACCTTGACACTGGAGTTCTGTCTGATCTGCTCTCTGCCCACCTCACCAGCCTCTTCTCCTGCCTTTACTCCAGCTACACAGACGTCTGTACGTGTTTTTCTTACCACTCCAGGCTGATTCAAACCCCAGGGCCTTTGCACATGCTGTTTCTTCTGCCTGGTAAAGTCTCCACCAGCCAGGGCCTACTTCTCTTTCCATTTCTGGTTGACCCCAGATACAGTTGGCTATCCCCTCCTATGTTTGGAGCCAAACTAAACAAATCTCTTACTGTAATACTCATAACATTGTCTGTGGCTTTTCCTTTCTTTTAGAGTGGAAGAAGCTTCTTCAGGGTAGAGACAAGTCTATTCATCTCGGGGGACATCAGGCCAACTCCACACCCAGACGCTGATGGAACCTCAGGAAATATCCCTTAATCTGAATCTGATCACGTGTGTCACATGATCCAAGTCCACACTCAGGAATCTGGTCTGCGTTTTCATGTAAGCTTACTCCACTCCCACTTTCCCTGGACTGTAATCCAGGATTAGATATTTTTTTTTTTTTTGAGATGGAGTCTCGTTCTGTCACCCAGGCTGGAGTGCAGGGGTGTGACTGCAACACCAGCAGAGTGCAACCTCTGCCTTCCTGCAACCTCCGCCTCCCCAGTTCAAGCAATTCTCCTGCCTTGGCCTCCCAAGTAGCTGGGACTATAGGCGTGCGCCACCATGCCTGGGTAATTTTTGTATTTTCAGTACAGACAGGATTTCACCATGTTGGCTAGCTGGTCTCGAACTCCTGCCCTCATGTGATTCACCTGCCTTGGCCTCCCAAAGTGCTGGGATTACAGGCGTGAGCCACCACTCCTGGCCACGATTAGATCTGTGATCTCACTGCAGGTGAACCAGTCCAGATCCCCACCCGGGTCTTCCAGCTTGCACGGTCCTCACGCTGTGTCCTGTGTTGCCCGTTTCCACTGAATCCAGCCCATGTTTTTCCTCTTCCTGGCCTTGCAGGGAGCCAGGATTGAAAGATCCAGGAAGTGACAGAGGCCTGACTCATCATCTTGCAGGAGAGCTGGGGTTCTCTAGCTCCCTCCTCGCACTGAGGCAAGAAATAAGGAGTCAGGGCAGGGAGCCTCCTGGGGGTGGGCTGCCAACACCAGACAGAGGGGGAGTGGTGATTTTCACTTGTATTGTGGGGGATGTCACGCACACACGTGAATAGGAAGAGACTGGACAGCGCTCTGAGGTCGGAGACTGAGGTCTTGGGTGGGGCCAGCCAGGACCTGACCGGGGCTACTGCCTCTGAATCAACACCTCCATGGGCCCTGCGCTGACACCCATGGCCTCCCACTCTCCATCTCTCAGTCCTGAGTGTGGCACATAGCTCTCACTGGGCATCTGTGTGGGGGGTTGAAGGCTGAAGCTGGAACAAGGGTGTGGCAGCCGACCCTGCCTCTTTTTCTCAGCCACGTCTGGGGCTCCATCCCTGTGGCCAAGGGTCCCCAGCTCTGTCCTTGATGCTGACATGGTTCTGGACATGCAGAGGTAAAGCCCCACCAACCCCACAAGGCACAGACTGAGGAGAGAGCACAACACACGTCTTTAGTGAATCTTGCCAACCCAGGGCCAAAGTGCCCTGCACCCGAGCAGCACTCGTGGTGGGAATAAACACAAAAGTGACAGTGGGGATGGGGGAAGGCAGGATGTCCTCAGCGTCCCATGGAAAAAAACATATTTCCTCTAGATAGGATCATCAACAGCTTTTTTGAGTCTTGAGAAAATAACTACGGCCGGGCACAGTAGCTTACACCTGTAATTGCAGCACTGGGAGGCCGAGGTCGGTGGATCACTTGAGGTCAGGGGTTCAAGGCCAGCCTGGCCAACACGGTGAAACCTCATCTCTACAAAAACCACAAAAATTAGCCAGGTATGGAGGCATGCACCTGTAATCCCAGCTACTCGAGAGGCTGAGGCAGGAGAATCACTTCAATCTGGAAGGTAGAGGTTGCAGTGAGCCTAGATCGTGCCACTGCACTCCAGCCTTGGTGACAGAGCAAGACTCTGTCTCAAAAAAAAAAAAAAACTATGAGAAAATTCCATCCCCTAGTTGTTCAGAACCCAGAAATCTGAGCACTGTGGGGTTTTCCGTAAAAACTGGTATATTTGTTTGCTGGGGCTAGACCAGGTGACCCAAACAACAGAGGATTGTTTTCTCACCACTCTGGAGGCTGGAGGTCCAAGATGAAGATGTGGGCAGGGCTGGTTCCTCCTGAAGCTTCTCTCCTGGGCTTTCAGACGCCCGTCTTCTCCCCTGTCCTCTGTGTGTATGTGCCCTAATCTCCTGTTCTGATAAGAACATCAGTCAGGTTGGATTGTGGCCCACCCTAGTGACCTTTTTTTGAGACAGGATCTCACTCTGTCTCCCAGGCTAGAGTGCAGTAGCATGAACACAGCTCACTGCAACCTCGACCTCCTGGGCTCAAGTGATCCTCCCACCCCAGCCTCCTGAGTTGCTGGGACTACAGTGGCATACCACCGTGTCTGGCTTTTTTTTTTTTTTTTTTTTTTTACCCAATACATAGTCTTGCTCTGCTGCTCAGGCTGGAGTGCTGTGGTGCAATCTTGGCTCACTGCAACTTCCACCTCCCAAATTCAAGCGATTCTCCTGCCTTAGCCTTCTGAGTAGCTGAGGTTACAGGAACCTACCACCATGCTTGGCTAATTTTTTTTTTTTTTTTTTTTTTTTTGAGACAGAATCCTGCTCTGTTGCCCAGGCTGGAGTGCAATGGCACGATCTCAGCTCACTGAAACCTCTGCCTCCCGGGTTCAAGCAATTCTCCTGCCTCCGCCTCCTGAAGTAGCTGGGATTACAGGTGCCCACCACCACACTCAGCTCATTTTTTTGTATTTTCAGTTAAGATGGGGTTTCACCATGTTGGCCAGGCTGGTCTTGAACCCCTGACCTCAGGTGATTCACCCTGCTCAGCCTCCCAAAGTGCTGGGATTACAGGTGTGAGCCACCAAGCCTGGCCTAATTTTTGTATTTTTAAGTAGAGACCGGGTTTCACCCCTTAGGTGAGGCTGATCTTGAACTCCTGACCTCAAGTGATCCTGCCTCGGCCTCCCAAAATGCTGGGATTACAGTTGTGAGCCACCTCACCCAGCCTGGCTAACTGAAAAAAAAAAAAAAAACTAGAGATGGGGTTCTCACCATGGTGCTCAGGTAGATTTCAAACTCCTGGGCTCAAGCAATCCATCCGCCTCATTTTAACTTAATCACTTCTTCAAAGACTCTGTCTCCAAATACAATCACACTCTGAGGTACTGGAGGCTACAACTCCAACTTACAAATTTTTGAAGGAGGACGAAATTCAGTTCATAATAGCAGGAAAGAGCTTTATGCCCCCTGAAAAAGACGTATTTCCCCAGGTGGATTCATCTGCTCTTTTTTAAGACTTTTTCTTTTTTTTTTGAGACAAAGTCTCACTGTCACCCAGGCTGGAGTGCAGTGGCATGATCTTACTGTTGCAGTGCAGTGGCTTACTGCAACTTCCACCTCCTGGGTTCAAGTGATTCTCCTGCCTCAGCCTCCCGAGTAGCTGGGATTACCGGCACCCACCACCACGCCAAGCTAATTTTTGTATTTTCAGTAGAGATGGGGTTTTGACATACTGGCCAGGCTGGTGTGGAACTCCTGACCTCAAGTGATCCACTGGCCTCGGCCTCCCAAAGTGTTTTCAAAGCCTTGATTCAAAACTATAGCACAATCCCACCCCCACCCCACTGCTCAGAACCCAGGGAGCACTGGGTTTGGTAGATTCCTTCTTCCACACCCAGAGTAAGTTTTCTCAGTTCCATTCCCCAGAGGATGCTGACGTGGGGCAGGGGAAGAATGCTTTGGTAGCTCAGAAAAAAGGACTACGGAGTTCCTGCCTTTCACCCTTCCAGGACCCAAGGGTGACCCAGGATCCTAGTGACCTTCCTGCATTCATGGTCAGAAGCGAGGAGGCAGAAGGACCAGGAACCACAGCTCTTAGTCACCTCGCAGGCAGGAAGCATCCTACAGAGGCCAGCTCTGGGAGGCATGCTGGGCCACGTCATTTTTGCCAGTGTCCTGGAATAAGAAAGTGTAGGATAGTGAGGAAGACAGAGTGTGGGGCTCCTCCCTACCATGCTCATCAGGGCACCCAGGTGAGGGATGAGGCTGTCCTAAAAGCTTTCCTGAACTCACACATGCGTGTCCCCACCACTCCTCTCCTTGATTAGGTCTCCATTTTACGTATTTACTGATCATCTTCTGTTGTAAAAGTCTGAGCTGAGGGATGAAACCACAGCAGAAAGCAAGGAAGGCTCGACCCCTGATCACAGAGGGAGAGGTGAACAGACAGCATGGTTCTACGCCTTTGAAGCTGTTTCTGGGCCTCTAGGTTCTGGCAGCTCCCGGGATTGCTGTCCTTGGTGCTGAATCCACATTTGTTGGGGGCGCACTGGACAAGTTTGTCATTGTCAGGGGAAAACCCAGTTTCTCTCGACGCTGAGGAGAGACCATGGCACAGCCCTTCTCAGTCCTCCAGTAACTCTGGACTCTGCAGGAAAACAAACAGAGAGATTCCCTACGTTTGGTTCTATGAGAGAAGGGAAGGCTGAAGCAAGGGAGTGGGGGAAATCTCTGCAGTCCTCTCAGAAAGCAAACCTTTCTACACCCACTATCCCATGCGGTTTAGCAGAGCTCTGAGTTAAAACTAGGCCATGGGCTGGGTGTGGTGGCTCACACTTGTAATCCCAGCAGTTTGGGAGGCCAAGGCAGGTGGATCACGAGGTCAGGAGTTCAAGACCAGCCTGGCCAACACAGTGAAACTCCTTCTCTACTAAAAATACAAAAATCAGCTTGGCATGGTGGCAGGTGCCACAATCCCAGCTACTCGGGAGGCTGAGGCAGGAGAATAGCTTGAACCCAGGAGGCAGAGGTTGCAGTGAGCTGAGATCGTGCCACTGCACTCCAGCCTGGGTGACAGAGCAAGACTCTGTCTAAAAAACAAAACAAAAAACAACTAGGCAATGATGACACTTGGTGACACAAACATCTGACAAAACAGCTGTCCCCTTTATATTTTCAAAGACCTCCTACAAACCAACTGAGGAAGCAAAAGACCCAATTTTTTTTAATGGGCAATGGACTTGAAGAGACACTTTACCAAGAAGAATATTGATATGGCCACACACACCCACACACACACACAAATGGGAAGGTGTTAAACTTCATTAGTCATTATGGAAATTAAAACCACAAGGAAGTACCAGAACACCGCAGCAGAAGAACTAAAATGAAAAAGACAAACAACCAACTATTTGCAAGAATATGGGGCAAATGAAGCTTCCTGGCAGGACGGTAAATTGGTAAGCTGCTTTGAGAAATGCTTTGTTAGTAACTACCAAAGCCAAAGGTACATATATCACTCAGCAATTCCACTGCTTGGCAGACACCTGAGGGAAAGAACTTGCTGTGTGCTCCAAAAGACAGGACAGAAATGTTGATGGTAGCTGTATTTATAATAGCCCCAAACTAGAAGCAATGAAATGTTCGTGAAGAGAGGGATGAAACAACACATGGTAATATATTCACAGGATAAATACCACTCATCAATAAAAATAAAAACACATGGCAGCGCACAGTGACTCACGCCTGTAATCCCAGCACTTTGGGAGGCTGAGGCGGGCAGATCAGGAGGTCAGGAGATTGAGATCATCCTGGCCAACATGGTGAACCCCGTCTCTACTAAAAATACAAAAAAAATTTGCCTGGCGTGGTGGCGCACGCCTGTAATCCCAGCTACTCAGGAGGCTGAGGCAGGGGAATCGCTTGAACCTGGGTGGCAGAGGATGCCACGAGCCGAGATTGTGCCACTGCACTCCAGCCTGGGTGACAGAGCAAGACTCCATCTCAAAAAAAATAAAATAAAAATGAATAAAAACACACAACGTGGATCCACATTTTATCCACAATGTTGAGTGAAGAAAGCCAGATTCAAACAACTACATACTGTATAGTTCCACTTAGAGAAGGTTCAAGGACAGACTACACTAATTTATGGTGATAAAGATCAGGAGAGTGGTCATTCTCGGGGCAGGAGGGTACAAACCAGAGGGGAGACAAGAGAGCCTGCTAAGATGCAGAAAATATTCTACACATTGATTACACTGTGTATACACGAAAACTATTTCATTGGGTCAGGCGCAGTGGCTCACACCTGTAATCCCAGCACTTTGGGAGGCTAAGGCGGGTGGATCACGAGGTCAGGAGTTCGAGACCAGCCTGGCCAACATGGTGAAACACCGTCTCTACTAAAAATACAAAAATTAACTGGGCTCAGTGGCAGGCGCCTGTAATCCCAGCTACTTGGGAAGCTGAGGCGGGAGAATTGCTTGAACCTGGGAGGCGGAAGTTGCAGTGAGCCGAGGTCATGCCATTGCACTTTAGCCTGAACAACAAAGGAAGACTCCATTTCAAAACAAAAACAAAAACAAAAAACAATTTCACTGATATGTATGCTTTAAGATGCATGCAACTAAATGTAAACTAAGCTATATCTCCATAAACAAAGGGAAAAAAATGGGTAGGATATGACTCCCAGCTCCTCTTCCCCTTAGGACATGGACTCATGGCTGCCAGGACAGTTCCCTCTCAGGAATCCAGGGCCCCTTCCCCTGTCCCCATTCAGATCCCAGAATGAGGGTGTTGGCTCCCCACACTCCCAAGTTCTTTTACTCGAAGTTCCCAGACGCTGACATGTTCTGGTCAGCCCTGGTTAAGGCTCTCCATGGAGTCAGCCATGTCCCAGAACAGACCATCAGTCACATCTACGTCCTGATAAATATTCCCTTCCTGATTCACTGACCCAGCCTGAGACTGTGGAGCTGACTTCAAGAAGTGCAGCGGGGGCCAGGCGTGGTGGCTCACACCTGTAATCCCACCACTTTGGCAGGCCGAGACAGGCAGATCACCTGAGGTCAAGAGTTTGAGCCCAGCCTGGCCAACATGGTGAAACCCCACCTCTAGTCAAAATACAAAAATTAGCTGGGCGTGGTGGTGTGCACCTGTAATCCCAGCTACTGGGGAGGCGGATGCAGAAGAATCGCTTGAACCCAGGAGGTGGAGGCTGCAGTGAGCAGAGATCATGCCACTGCACTACGGCTTGGGTGACAGTGAGACTCTATTTAAAAAAAAAAAAAAAAAAAAAATTTTAAAAAGACAAGAGGCTGGGTGCGGTGGCTCACGCCTATAGTCCCAGCATTTTGGGAGGCCAAGGTGGACAGATTATTTGCGACCAGGAGTTTGAGACTAGCCTGGACAACATGGAGAAACCCCATCTCAACTTAAAAAAAAATACAAAAATTAACTGGGCATTTTGGCGTGTGCCTGTAATCCCAGCTATTCAGGAGACAGAGGCATGAGAATCACTTGAGCTAAGGAAGCAAAAGTTGCAATGAGCGGAGATCACGCCACTGCACTCCAGCCTGGGCAACAGAGTAAGGCTTCTTCTCAAGAAATAAAAACTTGCTGGGTGTGGTGTCTCACACCTGTAATCCCAGCACTTTGGGAGGCCAAGGTGGGCAGATCACAAGGTCAAGAGATCGAGACCATCCTGGCCAACATAGTGAAACCCCGTCTCTACTAAAACACAAAAATTAGCTGGGCATGGTGGCAGGTGCCTATAGTCCCAGCTACTCGGGAGGCTGAGGCAGGAGAACTGCTTGAACCCGGGAGACAGAGGTTGCAGCGAGCCGAGATCATGCCACTGCACTCCAGCCTGACACCTGGTGACAGAGAGAGACTCTCTCTCAAAAAAAAAAAAAAAAAAAAAAAAAAAATTAAAATTAAATAAAGATAAGGACAAGGGAGTCTCTCTAAGGTCAAAGAACGTGGATGTGTCTGAGCCACAGGCGGGCATCAGAAGTGGGTCAGGACCTCTTCAGGTACACCCAATGCTTGGACGTGGAGACTGGCACCAGCTTCTCTGCCCTCCAACATCGTGGCCAGCAGGGTTTTCCAAATACCTCTGTGTCCTGGGTTTAAGTCGGACTTGGAGTTCAGTGAGAGCCACTTGGACTGCAAGTCCCAATAGGTCATGTGGTCATACCATGCATATCACATCAACAGTGTGGCTGAGGCTCATGGGAGTTATAGTTTTAGATAGTGATTGTAGAACAGGTCTAAAGGGTGGAAGATGAGCAGACACACCACCTACCAGGGCATCAGCACATCACTCTTCAGTATCCCTTGCCCTTCTTCCTTGGGAGGAGGACCTTGAGTCAGATACTACTGAGAGCCATGTTCCTCTCCACCACTTGGATGTTTTCTCCCTTCTCTCCTTCCTCCCTCTCCCCATTACCAACCCCGTCCTTAAAAAAAAAAAACAAGAGTTCTCGGTCAGGTGTGGTGGCTCACACCTGTAACCCCAACATTTTGGGAGGCCGAGGCGGGTGGATCACTTGAGCTCACAACTTCAAGACCACCCTGGTCAACACAGTGAGACCCCAACTCTACAAAAAAAAGTAGCAGGGCATGGTGGCAGGCATGTGTAGTCCCAGCTACTTGAGAAGCTGAGGCAGGAAGCTCACTGGAGCCCGGGAGTCTGAGGCTGCAGTGAGCCATGACTGCTCTTCTGTACTCCAGCCTGGGGACAGAGTGAGACTCTGTCTCTGGAAAAAAAAAAAATTTTCCTACAACTCCCAAGAGCACGAGGACCCCATGTGGCTATAATTCTTGGAGGCTCTGCCCCACAGCCTGATGGGACTTGTAGTTCATCCAGCTCTGAACTCCACTATCTCCACATCTAACCTTGACCCAAGTCCAACACGTTGGCTCATGACCCAGCTCACCTGTGGACGTCTAGAGGCTCTGTGGGGAACTGGCTACTGCCTGTCTCTCTGCCCACACACTGAAGAGGCACCAGGTGCCAGGGTGGAGTTTGTCCACCAAATAGTGAGTTTCCTTTGTCTTTTGACATGCTGGTCCCACTCATGTGCTGGTGTGGGCACTCTTGGGGGTGTCCACCCTGGACGACCAAAGCTAGCCATGGAGGGTGATAAATCCAAGCCCCTTGCGGCCTCCCACCTCAGGGTGATGGAGCTGTTCATACGAGCTTCGCTCTACAGACCTGTGACTTTGTTGGGAACTGAAGTCCAAGGCATAGAATTAGCCTTTCAACATCTTGAGCAGCGGATCCCCCCAAAAGCGCTATTCCTTAGATGCCCAACACCCGGAGGGTGGTTCGGGGATGCTGACTCCACCTCCCACTCACGTCCCACCATGCTCAGCCTCACCTCACCTGTGCAAAGAGTGTCGGCACCGTCACACCCGGCCCATACAGCGAAGGTGGAGCAGGGATTGGATTTCAGCCTCTCAGTGGTGATTCTGGCGTCCTGCATGCTCTTAGTGTTCTCCAGGATGCCTGCCCAGGCCCATTGCACAAAGTAGGTTTGGACTTGAGGGTCCTGGCCCTGGGGCGCTGTCCCCTTCAAGGTGACGAAGCTGGCAGTCCAAGTGACCATTTCCAGATTAGAGACTAGAAGTCAGAATAGGCCGGGCGCAGTGGCTCACGCCTGTAATCCTAGCACTTTGGGAGGCCGAGGTGGCCAGATCACTTGAGGTCAGGAGCTCAAGACCAGCCTGGCCAACATGGAGAAACCCTGTCTCTACTGAAAATACAAAAATGAGCCAGGCATGGTGGTGTGTGGAGTCCCAGCTACTCAAGAGGCTGAGGCAGGAGAAAGTCTTGAACCCAGAAGATGGAGGTTGCAGTGAGCTGAGATGGCGCCACTATACTCCAGTCTGGGCAACAGAGTGAGACTCTGTCTTAGAAAAAAATAAAATAGAAGTCAGAATGGCGGCATCTATTACAGGTTCTCTACATAGTACCTGAGCCCTCTAGCCACCACTGAAAAGTTGCTAGGAAGGTATGCCCATAGCAACAGAGTAGAGCAGTCAGAGATGTTTCAAGCCTGATTGGGCCTCAAGAGCACAGCTCAAGCTGGCTGAGGAAGAGTGAGACCTGGGCAGGACACATAGCCAGGCTAGAGAGGATGCCCTGTCTTACCCACGGACACACAAAGGGTCCAGCTGTCACCTCCAACACCATTCCTTTCAGCCCACACAATGAAGGTTTATGAGGTCCCAGATTCCAGGGCCTCCACCACGACCCCCACCTCTGCCACATTTCTGGTCCCGTAGTCCCTGCCCACTGGACCCAGTAGGTGTGGGGGTCTGGGCCCAGGGGAATGTACACCTTAACGTGATAGAACTCAGGGTCTGAGCCTGTATCCTCAGATCCATTACCTGGCTAGGCAAGGAAGGGAAGGGGTCAGAGTTGCTCCAGGAAGGTTCTCTGAGTGGCCGTAAACTGACTCAGTTTGCTGTCACCTGCAGTTCTCAAGAATAACTGTAGAATGTGCTGGGAATGCATACGGAGGACTGGCCAGGCAGCCTGGGCTCCGTTCCCGCCTGCCCTAGAAACAGAATGCCCTTCAATGCTCGCGCCCAGTGACTCATATGTCACCCAGAGTATAAAGCCCAGACTGGATAATTTTGGGGGTCCTAGGCTGCCATACAAGTGAGGCACACACAGTTGTGACCCTATCCTTCCTAGGCCACTCTCCTAAGCCTTGGGGGACCAGCTCACAATGGACCCTGGGCTTCTGCTGTCCCTTGCTTCCCATCTGTGAGTAACAAGCCCACTTCGTGTAACTTTTTGCGTGTGTGGTGCTCCGTCTCACTGGACTCCGGCAGGTTAATAACTAGTGCACAGTGAACCTGCTTCACAGACCACACCCCATAGTCCCTGGGCCTCCAGAGCAAAGGGAAGGACCCCTCTTCCCCACAGCCCTGCTTGCTATGGAGGAATGCACCCTATCAGTGGGGCCCAGAAGCCAGAGGCCTCCTACTCCCCAAGTCTGGCGGACTGTCACCCCTCGCCCATGGCCTCTGTGAGCACCCGGCTGGGGCTGCTGCCCTCGTGCTTCTGGGCCCACATCGTGGGGTCTTGGGCCCCTGCAGCCAGGCTCTCCATGGGCACCCTGGCGTCTGGGAGTAACTGGCCAGCAGAGCCAGGAGAGGCAGGTCTTGGGGTCTGCGCCTGCAGGGGCCTCAGGGTGAGGGAGCTGGTGGTTGGAGTCTGCATGACCAGGCTAGAGACTGGGTTAGGAATACGGAGAGTCTTTTGACGAAGTTTGTTTGTGGTTCTCATCATGAGACTAAAGTGCACAGCCTGGCACTTTTTGCAAATATGCAAACACACACACACACACACACATCCATATACATGTTACTGGGCAATGGACAGGTGGCCCCTTTTCCCTGTAGACACACTCAGGACGTCCCTGGGGCCACCTATTCCTTTTTTCTTGGCCCACATACAGGTGTAGAGGGCCCCAGGCTGAAGCCCCTCCACCACTAGCCAGCAGTCTGACATGCTTGTGTTCCTGCTGGCCATGCCAGCCCCATGGCACTGGACCCAGTGGATGGAGGTCTGCAGGTCTGGGCCCTCGGGGCTGTCCAGCTCAGGGTGATGGAGCCTCCACACTCAGGATTCTGTCTGTCTTGGGGGCCGAGACATGGG
This sequence comes from Cacajao melanocephalus, assembly GCA_963573385.1. Classification (NCBI taxonomy): domain Eukaryota; kingdom Metazoa; phylum Chordata; class Mammalia; order Primates; family Pitheciidae; genus Cacajao; species Cacajao melanocephalus. The sequence goes on along the minus strand of CAUYLG010079010.1, from coordinate 5,131 downwards.
GAGAAGGCTCTGCGGTGCGCAGGGAAAGGAATCCCACAGGCCTTTCTGGACGTGCAGGATGGAGGATGATGGGGTCACTAACTGCTGTTGTGGCCTCTGCTGTGATCCAGAGGGCCTGGGGAGGGATCAGACAGGGAATGAGACCCAGGGATGGTCTGACCGGCAGAATCAGGACGAAGGCTGCTGAGTCCCACCCTGCCTCATCCCTACCAGCCACCCCAGTCTGCGAGGGAAGAGGGACCTGGCGTTTTGCCACTTTCCCTGGTCTTGGTCCTGGCAGGGCTGGAAGGAACCTGAGAGGGTTGTGCGCAGCAGCTCGGGGAGTTCTGCTTTTGAGAAACACAAATGATAGATCATGAGAAAGCAGACCTTTGAAAAGGCAGACAGGACGTGGGGGGCCAGAATCAGGGAGGAGGGACAGGATGCTGGGACTGCTGGGTGCCACAGGAGAGCAGCGCCCCATTGTTCTGGACAGCCGACCGCACAGAGCCTAGGGACCCAAAGCCAGAATGTTCTCCAAAACATCAGGGATTACAGGCTCAGCCCCTCCTCCCTCAGACCCAGGAGTCCAGACCCCAGCCCCTCCTCCCTCAGACCCAGGAGTCCAGACCCCCAACCCCTTCTCCTTCAGACCCAGGAATCCAGAACCCAGCCTCTCCTCCCTCAGACCCAGGAGTCCAGGCATAGCCCCTCCTCTCTCAGACCCAGGAATCCAGAACCCAGCCCCTCCTCCCTCAGACTCAGGAGTCCAGGGCCCCAGCTCCTCCTCCCTCAGACCGAGGAGTCCAGGTCCCCAGCCCCTCCTCCCTCAGACCCAGGAGTCCAAACCCAGCCTCTCCTCCCTCAGACCCAGGAGTCCAGGCATAGCCCCTCCTCTCTCAGACCCAGGAATCCAGACCCAGCTCCTCCTGCCTCAGACCCAGGAGTCCAGACCCCAGCCCCTCCTCCCTGGGACCCAGGAGGTCTGAGTTGCCAACTCCCTTCTCCCTGGGATGCAGGGGTCTGAGTTGCCAGCTCAGCCCCTCCTCCCTGGGACACAGGGGTCTGAGTTGCCAGCTCCCTTCTTCCCGGGACCCAGGGGTCTGAGTTGCCAGCTCCCTTCTCCCAGACTCAGGATTTCAGTCCCAGTCCCTCCTCTCCGGCGTCCACACTCATTAACAGCACCTGGCACCCCAGGACCCCTCATGTATGCAGGCGCCATGCAGCCCTGGAATCCGCACACCCAGACCCACTCCCTCCCGCTGCACTTCGCTGCAGAATTTCCTCTTTCCCTGCCTTTTGTCAGGTCTGAGTGGGGAGGAGGGGAGGAGGGGAGGAGGGGAGGAGGGGAGGAGGAACTAGAAGTTTCAAGCCTGAGTCCAGTCCTTCACATCCTCCTCCTGCCTGACCCTTCCTCAGGGAAATCTCTCCTCAGCTTCCGTATCTCCTCACTCCAACTGTGGATTCCAATCCTCACCTTCCTTCCTGGTCCCCGTCCTCCAGGCTCCCCACCTTCCCTTCCCACCTCTGTACCCTCACATCCGAGAGTCCCTAAATGCAGGTCATGGATGGAGAACTTGCCTCTCTGCTGTAAGAGTCCCTAAATGCTGGCCATGGATGGAGAAGTCGCCTCTCTGCTATATGAGTCACTAAAGGCACATCATGGATATAGAAGTAGGGTCTTAGAGAGCAGCTTGGACCCTATCAAGTCCTCAGATGCAGAATCTAAAGGCCAGAGAGGGATAGCAGCTTGCCAAGGTCACACAGCCAAGACAAGGAACACACCTGGGTTCCTCTTTCCTATTTGATTCCTCCCCCTTGTCACCCTCCCCTCCTCCAAGGCCCCTCATCCTCAAGCCTCCTACCCTTCTCCCCTGATACTGCATGTGACTGTAGTGGGTTGTGTCCCCTAAACAGATATGTCCAAGTCCTAAGCCCAGGTGCCTATACAGGTGACAGTACTTAGAAACAGGGTCTCTGCAGACATAGTTAAGCATCTCGAGATGGAATCACCTGGGTTTAGGGTGGGCCCTAAATCCAGTGCCCCGTGTCCCTAGAAGGACGCAGACACAGAGGAGGCTGCCAGGTGAAGACAGTCATATGAAGACGGGAGAGACACAGCTGCCACAAGCTGAGAGAAGCCAGGGATTCCTGGGAGCCTCCAGAAGCTGAGAGGGCAAGGATGGATTCCTCCCCAGAGCCTCAGGAGGGAGCAAGGGCCAGAAAACACCCTGTTCTTGGACTTTGGGTCTCCAGAACTGCAGGAGAGCCCATTCCTCATTTCAAAGCATATGGTTTGGGGTAATTTGTGACGGCAGCCCCAGGAAACAAATGCAGAGGCTCAACAGTCCTCTTGGCTCAGTTCTGCACAATCCTCACCTTTATCCCCTCGAATGCCTCCCCTCAGAGAGCCAGGGAGGGTCCCACTGGGCACCAGGCCTGGTTCATGGGGAGTGACCAAGAGACATCCGCTGCCATGAGCCAAGATGGTTCATCACCACGATCATCCTCCGCATGCCTCTCCCACAGTAACAGCAGCATCTACACTTCCACATCCTCTACTTAGACAACGGAAACGACTCAGAGCAACAGGGAGGGGCTGGCAGACTGTGGGGCCCACAGCGAACTCGGAGGCGGGTTGGTGGCTGGGAGGGCTTCGTGTGGGCCTGGCTGGGGAGCCTGGGATCTGGAGTCAGAACTAGGGGAAGGCAGCTGGAACCCAGCAATGGACTTGGAATTCCGTGAATGGTCCTTAAACATCTTCAGCCGGGAGCAGCGGCGGCAGGGCCTGCGCCTGCAGACAGGAGTGAGGAAGCTTCGCTGCGGAGGGTGTTTCTCAAGCTGGGTTGGTCTGGGAGGCCCGAGTCCTTGCAGGAGAGGGCCTGGAAGCCGGCCCTTCAAGCTGCCTAGTCAGTCCGTCTTGGGCCCTGGGTTCCTGAGGGCTGACAGTGTGATAAGGAGCTGGGCAGCATAGTAGGTAGTCATGATCACCAGGCGGGCGTGAGGCAGGGGCTGGGCGAAGGCATCCCAGGCCAGCACACCATCAGAGAGTGTGAAGAGCAGGGCGCCCCAGCCGGCACTCCCGCCCCAGGCCAGGCCTCGCCACAGTATGGCCATCAGGATCAGCCCGTAGGCTGCCACGGGCAGGACCATATCCGGCTCGAGGTGTAGCAGCACCAGGATGAGGTAGGGGCCAGAGGTCAGGAAGATGAGCAGCAGCAGGCCTGGCTGCGGGGGAGAGAGGCCAAAGGCCCAGAGGTAGAGGAGGTGGGCTGTAGCGAAGGCAGCCATACCTGGGGAGAGGAGTGGGGTGCTGGGGAGGAAGGCTCATCCTGGGAATGCCCTGACGTCACCCCTCAGGACCTAAGGGGAAGGATCAGCCCAAAGCAGCAGCCACCACCCTGGCTGAGCCTCCTTGCAGGCCTCCCCAAATGCAGTGTCGTGTACTTGCTTTGCTCTGAACTGCTGGCAGGCCCCATCTTCCCTTGGCCTCCAAAGCCCCATGCCCTCCGGCCCACCAACCACCCTGGCCTGTTTGGCCACAAGCACCTGGCATGCCCCTGCCCTGGAGCCTCTGCACTTGCCCTTCGCCCTCACACAGGCACATGGCACCTTCTTCAGGTCTGGCCAAATGTGACTTCCTCAGTGAAGCCTTCCTCAGCAACCCTGCTTCAAACTGCAGCATCTCCAGCCCAGGGTCCTCACTGTCCTCCACGCCACCCCCAGTTACTGCCTTAACACCGCCTGCCCGCCAGCCCTCGCTGGAACGTGAGCTGCCTGGCTCATGGCTGCACCCCCAATGCCTCTGACCACCGGAACTCCCACCAGAGCCACCACTGGAGCCCTTTGCACCCCAGCCTCCCGAATCCAAGTGCTGGGCCTCCCCGACACGGGCATCCGAAAGGCATGATCATGGCAGCTTCCACTCACCATGGAGGAAGGCTTCAGGCCAGATGAGGCAGGCGTCCCCCATGGCTGAGCACAGGAGGGCTCCCTGGAGGAGCCGGGTGTAGCCCCCACCTGGGGACACGACCCACAGGAACCCAGCCAAGCAGAAGATGGGCAGGCACTTGACCAGGGCAGCGACCCAGGATGGCTGGTCCTCAGGAATCCAGAGGCAGAAGTACACACAGCAGGAGAGGATGAAGGGAATCAGCCACTTGCAGACATCTGGGCACTTTGGGAAGCAGGGAGCTGCTGAGCTGAAGCCCAGCCCAGCCCCCGTTCTTGGGACTCAGATCTCCTGGCTCCTGTCCCACCCCCACCTGAGACCCCAGCTGTCCAGGCTGGGCCCATTCAGGAACCAGGCTGCCAGAACTCAGCTTCCCAGGACCCCAGCCAATTCAAGGACAGTACCTCCCAGACCCCCCAGCTGCTGGGGTTCTGGGGCCCTGTCCCCTAGCCCCAGGCATGGCTCCGAAGGCTCTCACCTGGGCTGAGCAGTGAGTCTTCAGGGTCGGACCTGCTTTGCCAGCATCCATGCTGGCCTGATACCCCCAGAGCAACCTAATCTGGGAGCGGGTGGCTCCAGGGGGTGGAGGGGAGGGCTCATGGTTACACGTTAACCCAATGAGCGTCCTGTGGACTCTGCAACTGATAACAGGGCCCAGGGAGATGTCGCCCTCACCCCGGGGATGGCCTGGCCTGGCACCCGCTGATAAGGCACTGTTGGCATCGGGGGTCCATTGCCCTAGCCTTCTGGGACACGGCTTCCTCCTCCTGTATGCTGGTGGGGTGAGGTCCCCAAATGCTTGTCCCATTGTCCTGGGCCCAGACAATCACAAGACATGAAGTGCAGAATTCCAACAGCCACCCCTTCATGGGGAAGCAGGGGAGGGGGCTGGCTGGCAGGAACACCCCTGAGGGGATGGGAAGGCGAGTCCCTCCTTCACTTGCTGGCTTAGCGGACGCCTCCCTGCTCCATGAAACCTTCCCTCATTCTGCTCAACCCCACCAGGCCCTCAGGGGTTCCACCACAAACATTTTCTCAGTGGGCCACAAGGCGGGGGGGGGGGGGGGGGCCAAGAATGCCGGGAAAAAGCACCCAAACCTGCAAGCTGACCCAGCCCAAGGTGACCACCAAGCCACCTGCCACCCCAGTAAGGACCCGGACCAAATGACCCGCCCAAAACCGGCCGGGTAACCCAAAAAA
>CAUYLG010079009.1:0-45064 GCA_963573385.1 Cacajao melanocephalus | reverse complement strand
ATTTTTACGATATTGATTCTTCCTATCCATAATCATGGAATGTTTTTCCATTTGTTTGTGTCCTCTCATAGTTCCTTGAGTAGTGATTTGCAGTTCTCCTTAAAGAGGTCCTTCACATCCCTTGTAAGTTGTATTCCTAGGTATTTTATTCTCTTGGTACCAACTGTGAATGGGAGTTCACTCATGATTTGGTTCTGTTTGTCTATTATTGGTGTATAGGAATGCTTGTGATTTTTGCATATTGATTTTGTATCCTGAGATTTGCTAAAGTTGCTTATCAGCTTAAGGAGTTTTGGGGCTGAGATGATAGGGTTTTCTAAATATACAATCATGTCATCTGCAAATGGGGATAATTTGACTTCCTCTCTTCCTATTTGAATATGCTTTATTTCTTTCTGTTTCCTGATTGCCCTTTCTCTACTCAAAACTTCTGACACTATGTTAAATAGGAGTAGTGAGAGAGGGCATCTTTGTCTTGTGCCAGTTTTCAAAGGGAGTGTTTCCAGCTTTTGCCCATTCTGTATGATATTGGCTGGGGGTTTGTCATAAATAGCTCTTAACATTTTGAGATACATTCCATCAATACCTAGTTTATTGAGTGTTTTTAGCATGAAGGGGTGTTGAATTTTACTAAAGACCTTTTCTACATCTATTGAGATAACCATGTGGTTTTTGTCATTGGTTCTGTTTATGTGATGGATTACATTTATGGTTTTGCATATGTTGAACCAGCCTTGCATCCCAGGTATGAAGCTGACTTGATCATGGCGGATAAACTTCTTAATGTACTGCTGGATTTAGTTTATCAGTATTTTATTGAGGATTTTCACATTGATGTTCATCAGGGATATTGGCCTGAAATTTTCTTTTTTTGTTGTGTCTCTGTCAGTTTTGGTATCAGGAAGATGCTGGCCTCATAAAATGAGTTAGGGAGGAGTCCCTCTTTTTTTATTATTTGGAAAATTTTAGAAGAAATGGTACCAGCTTCTCTTTATACCTCTGGTGGAATTCAACTATGAATCCGTCTGGTCCTGGATTTTTTTTGGTTGATAGACTATTAATTACTGCCTCAATTACAGAACTTTTTATTGGTCTATTCAGGGATTCAGCTTCTTCCTGGTTTAGTCTTGGGATGGTGTATGTGTCCAGGTATTTATCCATTTCTTCTAGATTTTCCAGTTTATTTGCGTAGACGTGTTTATAGTATTCTCTGATAGTAGTTTTTATTTTTATTTTTTGAGAAAGAGTCTCACACTGTTGCCCAAGCTGTAGTGCAGTGGTGCGACCTCGGCTCACTGCAATCTCCACCTCCTGGGTTCAAGCAATTCTCCTGCCTCAGCCTCCCAAGTAGCTGGGACTACAGACATGCACCACCACGCCCAGCTAATTTTTTTGTATTTTTAGCAGAGATGGGATTTCACCATGTTGGCCAGGATGGTCTCGATCTCCTGACCTCATGATCCTCCCACCTCAGCCTCCCAAAGTGCTGGGATTACAGGTGTGAGCCACCATGCCTGACCAGTAGTTTGTGTTTCTATGGGATCAGTGGTGATATCTCCTTTATCATTTTTTATTGTGTCTATTTGATTCTTCTCTCTTTTCTTCTTTATTAATCTGGCTAGCGGGTTTTGTTAATCTTTTCAAAAAACCAGTTCCTGGATTCCCTGATTTTTTTGAAGGTTTTTTTGTGTCTCTGTCTCCTTCAGTTCTGCTCTGATCTTAGTTATTTCCTGTCTTCTGCCAACTTTTGAATTTGTCTGCTCTTGCTTCTCTAGTTATTTTAATTGTGATGTTAGGGTGTTGATTTTAGATCTTTCCTCGTATCTCCTGTGGGCATTTAATGCTATCAATTTCCCTCTAAACACTGCTTTAGCTGTGTTCCAGAGAGTCTAGCACATCACGTTTTTGTTCTCATTGGTTTCAAAGAACTTATTTTCTGCCTTCATTTCATTATTTACCCAATAGTGTTTCAGGAGCATGTTGTTCAGTTTCCATGCAGTTGTGTGGTTTTGAATGAGTTTTTTAATCCTGATTTCTAATTTGATTGCATTGTGGTCTGAGAGACTGTTATGATTTCTGTTCTTTTGCATTTGCTGAGGAGTGTTTTACTTCCAATTATGCGGTAAATTTTAGAATAAGTGCTATGCAGTGCTGAGAAGAATGTATATTCTGCTGATTTGAGGGGGAGAGTTATGTAGATATCTATTAGGTCCACTTGGTCCAGAGCTGAGTTCAAGTCCTGAATATCCTTGTTAATTTTCTGTCTTATTGATCTGTCTAATATTAACAGTGGGGTGTCTTGTAGCTTTTCCCCATCTTCTACCTTGCCCTCCAACTCCACCCTATCATCTTGTACTAGCTTTGTACTGGGAGATGAGTTCTTAAATTCTCATGGTAATATTCGAAACTCTTCCAAAGTTTGGGGTTATTCTTTAGGCAGTGGTGGTGGAGCACACCCAAGATCTCCTCTGGTTGTTTTCTTACCTGCCTCTCCTGTCTTTTTACCCATTTTTTTCCCAGCCCAGTCTTTGAGTCCAGTCAGCCAGAGCTGCCTCTTATTCTTGAATGTTCCAAACCTCCAAGGCTTTATCCCCATAATGTGCCCTCTCTGGACTGACACAGTGCCTCTTCTGTGTCAAGTACTTAATAAATGGCTGTTGTATAAGTTACTAAATGGTGAATGAATAAATGGATAAACACTTTCCTCTTCAACTAGTTAGGTCCTGCTCTGCCTCTGAGGCTGAGCTCTGGTCCCATGTCTTTGTGAAGTCTTTCTCCCATTACTCCAGCCCATATGTGTTAAGTGTTCTTCATTTGGAACACTTAGCACACATGCAATCCACAGTGCTGACTGATCACTCAACATGCACCATCTTCTATGTTTAAGGTGTTTTATGCACATGTCCTGCTCTATGGATGTAGGAGATATATTATTTGCTGACTTTGTAGACAGAGTTCCAGGTTCAAGTCCCAATGCCATCACTTGCCATTGAGTGAACTTGAAGAGGTTGCTTAATCTCTCTGAGGCTCAATTTCTTTAACTGTTAAAAAGGGACACTGCCAACCTCATCACTCACTGTGAAGGCTAAGTGGCTTTTTTTTGAGAGTCAATGAGTCAAATTACAAAATAATGTGTAGAGTATCATCCCATTTTCATAAAAAGAAGCACTTATTTTTCCAGACTTACATACCTACAGGTGTTTGTGTGTGAGTGTGTGTATATAAAGTCTGAAAGAACACATACTAAACCATCAACACTTAGAGTCAATCCCAGCCTTTCTCTTCTAGATAGTAGTTATTTGTGTGTATGCCTAATTTCTCTTCCCCCAAAGATTGTAAGAATATGAAAGGCAGAAACTGACTTTATCGGTCAGAGTGAGTAAATTACGCAGTGGTAACCATCCCAAAATCGGAGATGTCTGTTGAAACAAAAGGACTATTTCTCGCTTTCAGTACATGTCCACTGTGAGCCAGCCAACAGATTCTAAACACCACAGTCACCAAGGGATGCAAGCTTCCAGACCCCACACGATCTAAAACATTGCAAGGTAGCATGCTGCAGAGAAAGGAGAGAAGGATAAAGCATTTGTTCTCAGGTCTTGGCCAAAGCAAGTCACATGGCCACACTGAACTTTGAGTGGGCAGAGACATACAATCTTCTTCTCATGTGTCTGGAAGGAGTGAAACCCCAGATATCTGTGAAGTACTTAGCAGACTACCCCACTGACTTGACTTTATTTCTCTGCACCCAAGATGATGCTGTTCATGTAGTGGTCACTCAGGTAATATAGTTGATATAAGGCAATGCAATAAAATCCAGGTGCTACTTGAGGCTCTGAGAAAAATACAAAAATAGCTAAGACTTAAGTCCAATAAGAAGTGAGTGAGAGAAATATATGCATATTCAGGCATTCACAGTAGTAGATTGGCACAAATGCTATAGTATTATAAAATAACACCCAATGAAAGTATGTTATTTTTCTATTGCTGCTGTAACAAATCACCATAAACTTAGTGGTTTAAAATAACACAAATGTATTATTTTGTAGTCTTGTAGATCAGAATTTTAACACAGGTCTCAACAAACTAAAACCAAATGTTGACATGCTGCATTGCTTTCTGGAGGCTCTAGAATCCTCTCATTAGATTGTTGGCAGAATTCAGTTCCTTGTAGTTATGTGACTGAGGTTCATTTTTTTTCATTTCTTTGTTTGGCTGGATTTAGCTTAGAACTGTTGCTAGATTCTGGAGGCCACCACATTCCTTTACTCATGACCCCCTTCCTCCATTTTCAAAGCCAGCAATGGCAAGTTAAGTCCTTCTCATGTCACATGTCTCTGACCCCCTCTTTTTCTTCTTTTTCTTCTTCTTTCTTCTTCTTCTTTTTCTTCTTCTTTCTTCTTCTTCTTCTTCTCCTGCTCCTCGTCCTCCTCCTCCTCTTTCTTCTTCCTCTTCTTCTCTTTCCCTTTGGAAGACTCAGTGATTAAGTTGGGACCACCTGGATACCCAGGATAATCTCCCCATCTCTAGGGCATTAATCTTAACAGTATCTGCAAAGTCCCTTTCACCATGTAAGGTAACATATTCATAGGTTCCAGGGATTAGGGCATGGATATCTTTGGGGGAAGGGCATCATTATACTGGCTGCCATTGTTTTTAAAAATTACATACATATATATACACATACATATATATGTTATATATACATACAAATTATATATACATGTATATATTATATATACCTATATTAAATTTACATATTTATTCATAATTCATTGACATGAGCCAAGGAAGAAAAGAGTAGTTCCAAATGGGACCAGGGAAGACTTCAGCTGGGCTTGACGGATCAGGAAACTCCAACAGGCAGAGATGGGGGATTAGGCTGTTGAGGGTACTCCAGGCTGAGGGCTGAGCATGCCGAAAGAGGATGGGAAGTCCCTGCCAGGTGTGCCCACAGTGGGGGAGTGCAGTCCTGGGACATGACACAGGACAGGAAGCAGAGGCAGGTTTGACTGGACAAGTTTGGTGAGGCAGCATGTCGCTGAAGAGAGGAAGGAGCATGGGGGCTGTGGAGTCAGACCTGGGTCCGAGTCTCAGCTCTGCCACTTGGCTGTGTGACCATGGGCTTACTTTACTTAACCTCTGTAAATCTCAGTTGCCTCCACTGTGAAGTGAAGCTGCTAACAATTGCACCTGTCTCTTAAGGTTGTTGGAAGACTTGACTGAGACAATATAAAGTGCTTAAAATTTAATAAAGGGTACTATTACTGGTATTACTCCTGCCCTGAGGGGACAGAATCTGAGAGAACCAAACAAGTGGGCTGTGGGGGAATTCTGCCAGCCTCCTCTCCTTACCTCCCATGCCAACCTCATGGATTTTGTAAAGTTGCTCCCACAATCATAGACCTTTATAATGCCATGCAGGTAGAACCTAGTCTACAAAAGCTCTCCCTCCATCCATCGGCAACTTCCCCTGGAATAGTGCTCAACCACGGGCGACAAAGGGACAGTACCAAGATCAGTCTTCAAATAAAATTATGTTCCTATGTCCTGAAAGAGGTCTTGGGTGCCTCTTCTTTCCCCAGATGCTTTTGCCGATGCATTCTTCTTTATGACCTAAGGCAGTGGGCTTGCTATGCCTGGGTATTCACTTCTCAGTCTACAAATTTTGGGCCCTAAATACAGAAACGTATGTTGCAAATAATTGAATTGGGGTCAAGTGTTTAGAACTCATCTTCAGAGAACTGCAGGAAGGGCACAAATGTGTGTGTGTGTGTGTGTGTGTGTGAACGAAGCAAAAGCAAATATTCTTTGCAGAATTATTGATTTTGATACAGTTTGTAATTCTAAGCTGAAAAGCATATGAAATAGAAAAAAACACGTGTCAGATTTAACCAGCAAGTATCCATTTTCTTGGAAGGGCCGCAGACTGAGCATAATCCATGCTAAGTGAATGGAACAGGTCTTGGAGCTTTAACTGCTTCATACAAGGCAGGTGGCAGGCAAGAGCAATACCTTTATTCTCACCTCCCACACCCTCCATCTCCACCGTAGATTTTTTCATACTACATACAGACTACTAAGCGGGAGGGGGGAGGGGGAAAAAGGTTTGTATGCAGATCCACCTCTGAAATAAAACTGCAATTAATATTTTATAGTGTCTTTTCCATTTTATCTCTGTACAATTACATTTCAATCTAACCCAAATAGAATGACTTTGCACATACTATCTTGAGAAAATGAATATTTATTGAGCACCTGTTATGTCACCTCCCAGAACCCCAGTTTCTTGCTCTGTATCTCACATGGTATTTGTAAACCAGTAATAGAAATGTAAGCTAGCAGATGGTAAATATTCAATACATATTAACAATTACGATTATCATAAACAAGAATCATAATTATTTTTACCTTGCTTAATCATCACAGAAACTCTGCCAAATTACAACAGACTGAGGCTCAGAGAATTGTCATGTGTGATCTACATAACTTTCAAGGGGTGGGATTCAGGATGTGGAAAGATGAACAAAAAGAGAAAGCCCATTTTCCATAGATGTTACCTTGAGAATCTTCAAGTCCTTCAACTCCAGTTACTGAGAAGGTCTAGGATAAGACAGTTTGCTACAGAATTGTCTCAGTGCATCAGCTAAAATGATTTGTAGCCAATTGGTTTTATCCTTAAGATGAAGTGCTTCAAATCTCCCCTTTGAAGAAGGAGCTGCAAGAAAACCACATTCAAGGTGGGTTTTCCAAGATCCTGGGCTCTCTCAGCCTGCCTGGCCCTCTTGATTTCCAATCCCAATCAATTCCTTTTTAATAATCATAGTTCAAGCACAAATAAGAAGTCATCCAGGGTACTGCTAAACCTTGTAAAGGTTTTGGGATTAGCCATTGCATGCCTGTGCCTCCTTAACCTCTCATGAGAACACCTAACTGAGAACTTAATGCTCAACTGTCGTCTTTTATCCTCACTTTATTGGTCTTTATTCATTCGGTTCCTCAGGCCTCCAAGCTAGTGTAGCTTGGGCAGGATTAATCTCTCAGGTGGTCACCTTTGCTTCCTTGCCTCACATGAGGCACACACAGGCACATGCGCATGTGTACACGCACACACACAGTACACACAGTACACACACACTCACACATACACATACATTCATTGAACTTTCGTGAGTCATAAGTTTGAGCATCCCAAAATCTGGCACCCTATGCTGGGCTGGCCCAGATCATAGCAGGGCAAAGGTTGGCTTGGCACACGGCTTGGTTGTCTAAGAGAATGTGGATTCGGGTGGAATTAGTTAAGAGACAACCAACTTGCAGCTCTTTATTAATGTGTTGCACCTGCATCCAAGTGGCCAGCTCATCTCCAGTCCCTAGAGAGGGAACTAATGACCAAGCCAGAGCAAGACGAGCTCTGTTTGGGGACAGATCCAGCAAGACACTCAAGCTACATGGCCAGGGTGGTGTGAAGAACTTCTCCTGGAAAAGCCCCATTGCTAAAATAGCTTGTCTAGTGATAGTGACAAATGCCTGGAATTCTACCATTAGAAATTCATCCCCATGGATTAAAGTTTTGGAGCTGCAGAAGAACCTCTGTTAAAATGCATGTACCTCTGGGGAAATGAATGAAGTCATGTTAATCAGTAATGCATTAATGTAAACTATTGTATTAGATTACCTCTTGTTATTTAACATGGCCCTTAGAGATCCAGGACACACAAGTTTGGATGAGAGGCTTAGTCAGAGGAAGGTGGAATTCCAAGCAAGGAAGTATGAGAGCACTGGGCCCTGGGAAGGAAGGGGCAGAGGACATGTCTGATTTTATATGTTGATTACCACTGGCCAGTGGGGTGACTGGGCTGCAGCTACTGCTGGGTGACCTTAGGCAGATCTCTGGCCTGTCTCAGTGACTCACCACACCCTGAAGGTAATCAAGGTGACCTACATCTCCAGGCAGCTGGTGCAGGATTAATTAATGACTGCAAGGGAGCCTGAAAACACCAGGTCCATTGACACACAAGGCATGATTATTAAGTCATTAGAAGGACTGGTTAATTATCATTTCTAAAGTTGCTTGAGTTTGTCATAGATGGCTCTTATTATCTTGAGGTATGTTCCTTCAACGCTTAGTCTGTTAGGGGTTTTTATCATGGAGGGATGTTGGATTTTATCAAAAGGTTTTTCTGCCTCTATTGGGATGATAAATGGTTTTTGCTTTTGATTCTGTTTATGTGGTGAATCACATTTATTGATTTGTGTATATTGAACCAGCCTTGCATCCCAGGAATAAAGCCTACTTGATTGTGGTATATTAATTTTGATGTGCTACAGATTCAATTTTCTAGTATTTTGTTGAGGATTTTCGCATCTATGTTCATCAGGGATATTGATCTGAAGTTTTCTTTTTTTGTTGTGTCTCTGGCAGCTTTTGGTATCAGGCTGATGCTGGCCTCATAGAAAAAGTTAAGAAGGTGCCCCTCCTTGATTTTTGGAATAGTTTCAGTAGTATTAGTATCGGTTCTTCTTTGTATGTCTGGTAGAATTTGGCTATGAATCCATCTGATCTAGAGCTTTGTTTTGGTTGGGAGGTTCTGTGTTACTGATTCAATTTCGGAATTTGTCTTTGGTCTTTTCAAGGTTTCAATCTCTTCCTGATTCAATCTTGGAAGATTGTGTGCTTCCAGAATGTATCCATTTCTCCTAGATACTCTAATTTGTGTGCACAGGTTGTTCCTAATTGCCTCTGAGGGTCTTTTGCATTTCTGTGTTATCAATTGTAATACCACCTTTGTTGTTTCTGATTGTGCTTACTTGGATCTCCTCTCTTTCTTTTTTTTTTGATAGCTAGGAGCCATCTATGATAAACTCACAGCCAATATCATACTGAATGGGCAAAAGCTCGAATCATTCCCCCTGAGAAGTGGAACAAGATAAGGACACCCACTCTCACCACTCCTATTCAACATAGTACTAGAAGTCCTAGCCAGAGCAATTACACAAGAGAAAGAAACAAAAGGCATCCAAATAGGAAACCAAGAAGCCAAACAATCTCCCTTTACTGACAATTATGAGTCTATGTCTAGAAAATCCTAAAGACTCTGCCAAAAGACTCCTAGAATTGATAAACCACTTTAATACGGTTTCAAGATACAAAATCAGTGTACAAAAATCAGTAGCATTTCTATACACCAAGAGCATCCAGAGTGCACGTGAAATAAAAAACACAATGCCACTCACAATAGCCACAAAGAAAATAAAATATCTAGGAATACAGCTAACCAAGTAGGTGAAACATCTGTACAAAGAGAACTACAAAACACTGCTGAAAGAAGTCAGAAATGACGCAAATGAGTGGAAAAACATTCCATGCTCATGGACAGAAAGAATTAATGTCGTTTAAAATGTCCATACTGCACAAAGCAATTTAAAGTATGCTTTGTCCATACTGCACAAAGCAAGTTAAAGCTATTCCTATAAAACTACCAATGTCATTCTTCACAAGATTCGAAAAACTATTCTAAAATTAATATGGGACCAAAAACAGCTCAAGTAGCCAAAGCAATGCTAAGCAAAAGGAACAAAGTCTCATAGTACCTGACTTCAAACTATGCTATAAAGCCACAGTAACCAAAACGGCTTTGTACTGGTACAAAAACACATAGATAAATGGAACAGAATAGAAAACTCAGAAATAAAGCTGCGCATCTACAACTATCTGATCTTTGACAAGGTCAACAAAAACAATGGGGAAAGGATCCACGATTCAATAAATGGTGCTGGGATAACTGACTAGCCATATACAGAAGATTAAAGTTGGACTCCCACCTTTCACCATATACAAAAACTAATTCAAAATAGATGAAAACTTTTAACGTAAGACCTCAAGCTGTGAAAATCCTGGAAGACAACCTACTAAATACTCTTCTCAACATCAACCTTGGCAAATAAACTTTGGCTAAGTTGCCAAAAGCAATTGTAACAAAAAGAAAAATAGACAAATGTGGCCTAATTAAAGTAAAGAGCTTCTGCACTGCAAAAGAAGCTATCAACAGAGCAAACAGATAATCCCTACAGAATGGGAGAAGATATTCACAAACTGCAACTAATAAAGGCCTAATATCCACAATTTGTAAGAATTTAAGCAACAGCAAGCATAAACCAAATAACCTCATTAAAAAATGGGCAAATGACATGAACAGACACCTCTCAATAGAAGACACACAAGTGACAAAAAAAAAAAGAAAAAATTGTCATTATCACTAATGATCAGAGAAATGCAATTTAAAACCACACTGAGATACTACCTCACACCAGTCAGAATGGTGATTATTAAAAAGTCAAAAAATAACAGATGCTGGTGAGGCTGCAAAGAAAGGACAACACTTATACACTTTTGGGGGGAATGTAAATTAGTTCAGCCACTGAAAAAAGCAGTCTAGAGATTTCTCAAATAACCTAAAACTGAGCTACCAGTCAACCTAGAAATCCCATTATTGGATATATATCAAAAAGAAAGTAAATCATTCTCCAAAAGACACATGCACTCATATGTTCATCTCTGCACTATTCACAATAGCAAAGACATGGCATCAACCCAAGTGCCCACCAATATTTGACTGGATAAAGAAAATGTATTATATATAAACCATGGCATACTATGCAGCTATAAAAAATGAAATCATGCTCTTTGCAACAACATGGATGGAGCTTGAGGCCATAATCTCAAGCAAATTGATGCAGAAACAGAAAACCAAATACCACGTATTCTCACTTATATGTGGGAGCTACATGTAGATCACACATGGACATGAATATGGAAACAATAGGCACTGTGATTATGACAGGGTAGAGGGAGAGTAAAAAGAAAAAAGACTATCAGGTGCTGTGCTCACTACCTAGATGACAGGATCTGCACTCCAAACTTCAGCATCATGCAATATTCCCATTTAGCACATCTGCATATATACCCTTTGTATCTAAAATAAAAGTTGAAAAAATAAAAATATGTAGCTACTGATGGAAAGGGATAACTACCTGTTGCTCTAGATGGGGGAAACATGGAGAATGGTGAGAAAGGATAGGGAAGGTAGAAAGCACACAGGTCTACCCCTCACCACTTGCTTTCAGCCTTGTTGGGAAGCTGGATTTTTCTGCATCCAGAGTAACCAACCTATGGGGTGCTAGTATCATATACTGGAATGTACAAGGAGCAGCAGTCAGTAATGGTTTTCTTCTAGGCTGCTAGCTGGCACTACCTGCCAATTTGACCACTTAAGAAATGGGAATACCAAACACTACAGAGAAGAACTGCTCTGTGATGACTCCACACCTACCATATTTTCTTGGGTGGTCCAGGTGATAGGTGTGACCAAATGTTCTAGAGACTAGATAGGGAGGAGAAACACAAGAAAGGGGTGGCTAAACTCAGCCACTAGATAGGTGTGTAATCTTGTGTGTGATAGTTTCTTAACCTCCTAAACCTCAATTTCTTCATCTACAAAACTGGGCATCACAAACCCTGTCTCAGGTTTTTCCTCCCAGCATTGATGTAAACATGAACTGAGACAGCAGAGTTCTTTGTGCAGCATAAAATGCTATTTGAATATTATTTCCATTGTTCCAGATGCCTCTGGTGTGTCATTTAGGGAAGCCTTGTTTGACCCAATGGGTCTTACCCAACAGTCTGCCACAAACCTATGATTTTGAGCATTTGGCAGCATTTTCATTAAATAATTTTCCCTCTTAGAGGTTCATCTTTAAAATCCCTACATAATAACCAACATAATAACAAGATAAAGATGACCAAGTTTCATCTTTAAAGTGCCTACATAAGAGCCAACATAACACGATAGACAAGTATGAACTGGTTCATCATCAGATCAGCCAGTTGTCTAGAAAGTTGCTGAGGATATGTATATTTGAGATGTGTAACTTCCAACGCATAGGATGGAGACCTCAAGGAAATAGGAGCCTCCAGACGAGCAATAGAATTTTGGGTGCCAAAAAGGTCCAGAGAGAGGAATCCTGTAAACATAAGCGTGAAAAATAGAAAGAAACATATTGTTGCTGTTGATTTTAAGGCTTTTGTACAATTCTTTCCAGAGTGGAGTTTTTGTGCATATTTTCTCTCCAAATTCTCATAGCAGCCTGGTGCACTATTGTTTCCTTTTTACATAGACTACATTGACATCTGGAGAACTTAAATGACTTACCCAATGGTACATGGCCCTTAGATCTATTGTGTAGTGAAGGCCAGACTCAAATGCAGATCCCAAGTCTCTAAATCCTATGCTCTTTCCACCACACCCTCATACCCACACTTCACATTTTACTTGAAGGGAAGAGTCTTTTCTGATTTCAATTTACCCAGCCCCAAAGACTTTATCTTTCCTTCTTTTGGAGGGTAACTGAAATGTTGGAGATGCTGAGTAGGTAGGTGGCACCTTTCTTCTTCCTTCTTTTCTTAGTGGGTCGCTCCAGTATGTTCAATAGAGCAGTAACAATAGCTAGCATTCATAGAGCATTACTATGTGCCAGGTGTTTTGCATATCCTATACCTAATTCTCACAGCAATCTCATATATTCAGTCTTATATCTTCAGTCTACAGAGGCAAACACTAAGGCTTAGAAAATGTAAACAGCTTGCCCAAGATCATGTAGCTGGTAAACAATTGAGCCAGGATTCAAACCCAGTTCTGCCTATCTTTAAAGCTCATGTTAAGAGGCATTGTCATCAGTACACAAAAGCTACCAAGTGATATCTTTTTCTTTTTTTTTTTCAATAGCTATTTTCAAATTCCCCTTTACACGAATGTTAAACTGTTATAAGCCACCATTACTCATAAATAATTTTATTCATGTTTTCTTGGGGCCTATGAGCAAGAATTTCTCTGCATTATATACCTAGAAGTAGAATTTCTGTTTCCTATAGCGAGGAGCATTTTCAACTTTACTAGGTAAAGTGGTACTGATTTACACAATTACCTGTGCTTAGGAGAATTTGTATTACTCTACTTTCTAGCCAACACTTGCATTGCGAACGTTTTACATTTTTTCCAACTTAGTAGTGTGAAATGGTGTCTCACTGTGGTTTCAATGTGCATTCTCCTGACAACTGATAAGGTTAAGTCCCTTTCTGGAAGTTATTAGCTATTTGTGTTACCTCTTTAATGAAATGCCTATTCATAGCTCTGGCTGCTTTTCTATTGCTTTTTTTTTTTTCTTGATTTGTAGAAGTTCTTTATATATTAGAAACTCTGGATGCTAATTCTTTGTAGGTTATACATACAGCATATATTTTGTCCTGCTTTGTGGCTTGTCCTCCACTCTGTAATGCCCTTTGGCAAACATATTTTATTTCAATATATTGAATTAATCAATTTTAAAAGGTTTTGCTTACATTGGATTCACTTGGGTAATCCAGGATAATCTCCTCTTCTCTTGATATTCTTAATCACTTCTGCAAAGTTCCTTTTGCCATGTAAGGTAATATATTCACAGGTTCTGGGGAACAGAATGTGGATATTGCAGGGAGGATTATTCTGGCTACCACATGTCGCCCTTGACTGAGGACTTGTGAAAGAGGAAGCCTTGTCTTCTTAGCCAAACGACCCAGAATGAAACCATCATCACACTGAGTTGGGGACAGGGAGGAAGCAAGTCACGGCTCTGGTACAACAGACTTTCACTGTTTTTACTGAGATTTAGTAAACACTCTTAAATAAATGTTTCTTTATTTGCTGTATACCTCCAGACAATTTCAGAGACTTTAAATGGATGGTTTTTATAATAATTTTCTCCAGTTGTGGTAGTTTCACCAGAGAGAAGTTCTTCAAATCTCCTCATGTTGCATTTCCAGAAGTAGAATCTCTCAACCATGTTCCTGAACTTAGTTTTGCTGGATATGTAAATGCAGGTTGATATTTATTTCCTGTTAGTATGCAAAGATATTTCTGTGCTCTGTCTTTCATTATTTCTTTTTGGAAGATTAATTCCAGTCTAATTGCTTATACATTACCTGTCTTTATTGATTATCTTCCTGGTCGTTTTTAAGACTTTCTCTTCTTTCTAGGCACTGTGCATTTTACTGCAATGATTTTAACTCTTGATTTTCTTTACATTTACTCTGTTTGCAATTTGTTAAACTTTCTGAGTATGTGTCTTCTCAATGTTGCTTCCTCCTAATTTTGTGAAATCTGATGGGTTTATCAGGAGTTTCTACTTTTGCTTCTTCCTGGTTTTTTTCTTGCTGTCACCGTGTAAGAAGTGCCTTTTACCTCCGCCATGCTTCCGAGGCCTCCCCAGCCATGTGGAACTGTAAGTCCAATTAAGTCTCTTTTTCTTCCCAGTCTAGGGTAGGTCTTTATCAGCAATGTGAAAACAGACTAATACAGCTTCTAAGAGATTCCATTCTTGTCTTGTAATAGCAGCTATGTTACTTAGAAGAGTTTTACTTTATATTTTAAGTTTTTTTTCTTTTTTTCTTCTTTCTTTTCTCTCTCATGTTTTTTTTCTTTTTTCTTCTTTCTTTTGTTTCCAAAGGATTTTTTTTTACACTATCCAGTCTTCTATATTACTGAAAATATAAACTCCCATAATGTCCTTTCCCCTGTCTTCCTTCCTGTAAAACCCCCACTTATCTTTAAATTCCTTGATGAGATGTTGTCTCTTCTAGGGGACATTCACTGCACTACTCTTTCCTGAAACAGAATAAGTTAGTCTATTGCCTGTGTTCTCGTATACTTGGAAAGTGGCTTTAACAAAGTTCTCTCACATTTTTTATTACAGTTATTTATTTATCTGTTACCTCCTACTGTTCTGCAAGATCCTGGCAGAAGTGTTTTAATTATCATTTTATGTTCAGTGTTTAACACACTGCCTGGAAGAAAATAAACACATAAGTGGATATTTATTTAAGTTTGTAAAGGAAATGAATCAAACATCATTGTTTGCAAATGAGGTCCAAATTCATTTGAAAGTCATTCAGGTACCTCCACATTCTAACTGCAACCTACTGTTTCAGCCTTATCAACCAATTAATGCATTGTTAATTAATGTATATGTTATTTATTAACTCATTCATTCATTTATTCATTATCCAAAGTTTTTTTAGAGTGCCTATGTTGTGCAAATTTCCGTGTTGAGTAGTTGGAATATCACCATGAACAAGGTGCATATAATCTTGCTCTTCATGGAATGTACATATATTAGCAAAGGTGGGGAGTGAAGGTTAACAAGTAGTAACATCATTAATTCTTTGATTAAATTGTGATAAGTGTCATGAAGGAGAGATAGAAGCCCTGTGAGATACCTGGCAAACTTTTGTGATGCGTGGGTGGGAAGAGCATCTCAGCAAATGGAATAGCTTATAGGAAGGCCCCTTAGGCCAGAGCTAGCACAGGGAACTCACCCACTCCTTCCCCTCACTCTGTGACAGCAGCACTGAGCCAATCAACATCCCCTGAACAGAGCCACAGTGATGCCTAGGCTCAACTGTTCCCTCTGTCTGATTTGTTTTTATCACTCACCTATCCAACACCTCTATCTGTCAAAATGTCAAGAACTTGTTTCTTTCCCAAAGGTTTTGTCCATGGAGGCTCTCTTGGTTTGAAATTTACTTTACTGCCCTTTGTATTTTTATTTTAGCTTATATCTTATATTGTCTATGTGTGTGAGCTACATGAGGGCAAGTGATATGCCATGTTCAGCTTGATAAGATCCTGCCATGTGGAATCCCAGTTTGGCCACAGTTTACTTCTGTGGCAAAGTTACAACCATATTGTGCCAGACTGGAAACTACAATGACGTCAGAAAGAACTTCAAATTGGTTTACCAAAAGAAGAGTTTTAGAAAAATCATCCATGCAAAACCACAAATTCATGGGGTTTTTGACAGGTAGCCAAGACCCGGGACCTTTTTGAGCTTGCTTTGCACTGTCAACCCACTAATTTGGCATGAAATAAAAAGCCCTGAGCTATATAACTTGATTTGTCCATGTGAATAATACCAACTGTCCACAACTGCAGGCAGAAAGCCAGTGTGGTTTTGTTAACCTTTTTCTTGCTCCTTCCATAAGGAATAAATTCCAAGGAATATCTGCCCCTAAACCATGCTAGGTTACAAGACAAGGTATCTAGGGTGGGGGGACACTCAGGTGAACTCAGAGCAAGAATTAAAATAAAGGTCCACATGCCATATCTCTAAATAACTGTATTTAAAATGTATAAATTAAGCTCACATACTATTAAATACAATTGTTCTACCCCCTACCTTGACAAACACACATTGAAAACAACAGAGAAGGGCAGGTTACAGTTTGGAATTCTCTAGCATCTTGCAACATGGAGGCCCAGGAAGAACCAGCCTCTGCCATGCTCCAGTTATGCTCCCTCTTCTCTTCCTACCCTTGGCTTCATCTTGCACGAAGAATGTCTTTCATGCACACATATGTAAATATCCCAGCTCACACATCCAAGCTGCATCATACCTCTCAGAAACTGAGGCCTATTGGCTACCTCTCCTAGAGATGCAGGAGATTCATCCTTAGGAGAATAGACCCAGGGAAGGGGTTTTTGCAAGCCCGTAAAGCAAGTTCAAGACTATTTGAGCAGGGAATTATTAGGTCTAGAAGCATTGCCTTGAAGGAAGGCTATGGGCTCTTGGTGAGTCTTTTCCTCTGGTTTCATGGACCCTTTGCCTTACAGGGAAAGTTATAGCCAGAGAAGGGCCAGAGTGGAGCCTTCAGAAGGGGTGCAGTCAGCAGCCAGTAGGGATCAGACCTGAGCAGATTGTCTGCTAGAAGTTGCTTCATCTTCCAAATGGCCCCTAAAGTTATGTCCCTAGTAGCACAAACAGTGCTGTTCATTCTACTTAAGGATATTGAGGGCTTCTATTTTCCATAGGATAAAATCCAACATCTTTACTAATCCTTCAAAATTCCCTAACAACCTTATTCAAACTACTCTCTGTAGTCTTATCTGCCATAATCCAGAATATCCTCTACCCTTTACCGGTCAAACTGAATTACTTGTGAAAATGTTATGTAATCATCCATAAAATTTCTAATTATGAAATCCGGAGGTCTTTCTGAGTACATCAAGAGCCAATAAATGAATTTTTGACCCAGCGATTCCATTTTTAGAAATTTATCCTAAGGAAATAGTTAAGGATGTGAGTAAAGATTTTGCTACCAGGATGTTCAGTACAGTGTTGCTTAAAATACTCTTATTGACCTGAAAGGAAAAAGGAGCATTTGCTCATGTCATTTCCTTTTTCTAGAATATTATTACTGCCTGGAGAATGTTATCTCTACATGAAGATAATATGACATAACTTTCACTTGCCCAAATAACAATACCACCATCAATCACTTCCCCTCAGTGTTTCCACGGTTACTTTTTTCAAATTTCCATTTTCTTACCCATCGTGGCAGTAACTGGCTGTATGTATGTCTTTTTTTCCCCCATAGAGTGAGAACTTCTCTGGGCAGAGGCATCTTCTTATACATCTTTATCTCACCCTCTTTCTCAGCTGATGATCTTTCTATTGCACAAGGGAAATAGAGGCATGTGGAAGAGAACTTCTGCATGTTCCCATTACCTCTGGCCACCTGCATCTGAACTTATCACCTTTCCTTTCCTCTCGTTCCTCCTCATGTTTTTATACAAGGCCAGTGCTCCATTTATACTTTAGATCTCTGCCCTAACCACTCAAGAACTTCATTCAACAATTCTCCCCTCTCTCTTCTACATTATGAAATTTGACCTCTCTCCTGGATATTGCCATAAATATACAAATATATTGTCTTATCTTCTTTTTAAAAAAAACTCTATCCTGGACCTGCATTCATATCTAGTCTAGTCACTGGCACATGCTCTCCTTTACAATGTAATCTATTCCAGCTGTCTCTAGTCTCTCTTTCTGTTCTGTCTTGAGGGCTTTTGTCCCATTCCAAGGTTGCCAATGACCTCCATGTCACTAAATCCAATGGTCAATTCTTACCATTTTACTTGCCCTACAGCTGTGTTTGACATGATTGATCTCTCTGTCCTAGGTGAAACAATTTCTTCCAGAACATCACATTTGCCTGGTCAGCCTCTCCCAGGCTCCTTTCCTTGTTCTCCTTATCAATCCCACGCTTTCAATGGTTAAACAGCCAGGGCTTTATCCTCAGTTGACTTTATTTATACTCATGTATTCCTGAAATGATCTCATCCAGTTTTATGACTTTCGTGTCATCTTTCTGCCAAGAACTCCTAAATTTGTATTAGTAGCTCAGACTTCGCCTCTGATCCCAGCCTTGTATACCCATCTGCCTACTTAACATCTGCATTTGAATGTCGTCTAATAGGCACCTATCTCATTCATGTCCAAACCTGAGCTCCTTCGTTTTTCCCAACCTGCACTCACATCTTCCCCAACTCAGGTACTGGCAACTTCATCCTTTTATTGTCTCAGGCCAGAATCTTTATCATGCTAGTCTCCTCTTTTTTCTCATGTATCACTCAAATTACATATATCTTCAAAATATATCCAGAGTCTGATGACATGTCTAATCACTTAACATCACCTTCACTGCTAGCTCTTGTGGTTCAAGCCAGCATTATCTCTCATTCAGATTATTATAACCCCCAGATGATCTTCTTGTTTCTGCTATTGGATCCTGCATTTCCTCACTTCCACCACCACCCATATTTACCAACTGAGCTGCCAAAGTCAACTTCTTAAAACCTTATGTTATATTATAAGTAGGGTTTATAAAAAAGAGCTTTGTATCTCATTTAGAGTGAAAGCCAGAGCCTTCACAATGGCCTGCAGGCCCCGTGTGATTGGCTCTATCACCTCTCTGTCTTCATTCCTCCTTACCCTGTGTTTTTCCTATTCTGCTCCAGCCACACTGGCCTTCTTTTAATTGAATACATCAAGAAAGCTCCTGCCTCAGAGCCTGTGCTCCTGCTAATTCCTTTGCTTTAATCATTTCTCATTAAACCTTGTGGCTTGCTTCTTTACTCCTATAGACAGTTGTTCAGATGTTATTCTATCATTGAGGCCTTTCCTAATAGTCTACATGAAATAGTAGCCTCCACAGATATACATATCACCTTTCTCTGTAACTCTCATTCTTTTTTCCTTGCTGTATTTTTTCCTCCATAGCATTTATCACCATCAGACATATTGTATATTTCCTTTTAAAAAATTAGTTTTTTATCTGTCTCTCCCAACTAAAATGTTAGCTCCAGAAGGGCAGAGCTTTGTCTGTTTCATTCACTGTTCTATTCCTGTTACCCTGGATGGTGCTTGGCATATAGTAAACATTCAATAAATATTCACTGAATGAATAACTGGTGTGTAGGACAACATACACCATCAGGTTAGTTTGAGTGTACAGAAAGTAGAAATAATTTTACAGTGTAAACACCTTATATTCAACACTTATATTCTATCCTTAACATTTTACCGTATTTGTTTTAACATATATTTATCCATCTATCTATACTTATATTCATCCATCAGTCTCTCTTTTTTTGACACATTTCAAAGTAAGTTAACAGCTGTTCACTTTCATCAAAATAATTAACATGCATATCATTAACTATAGTTCTGTGTTTATTCATAGTGTTTTCTCTTGAAAGAAAAGTTTACATAGAACAAAATGCCCAAATCTCAAAAGTACATTCACTGTGTCTTAGCAGATGCATATGCATGGTTAGTTGAAACACCTATCAATATAGAAAGCGCTACCATCACTCCAGAAAGTTCCTCCAGTCTCTTCGCATTCACTCTAGCCACTGAACCCCTTGTCATGCTTCTGATTTTTTTCTCCTTCACTTAAATTTACCTAATTTACCTAAAGGAACCCTGTAGAAGTTCATATAAACAAAATTACACAACTCTTTTCACACAGCATTCTTTTGGGGTTCAACTAAGTTGTTGCATGTAGCAGTGGTTTGTTACTTTTTATAATAGAGTAATATGAATGTAGTATTTCATAGCATGATTATAGGTCAGTTTCTTTATTTTCCTATAGGCAGACACCTGGGCTATCTCCAATATTTAGCTATTAAGCTGCTATGAACATTGTCATATAAGTATTTTTGGGGGCACTTCACATAGAAGTTCAGTAATTCCAGCACCATCTATTTAAAATAAAATTCCTTCCCATGGGAAATTGGATTGCTTTGGTATCTTTGCTGAAATATAAGATGACTGCATAATTGGAAGTCTATTTCTGGGCTCTCTATTTTGCTCCATTAATCTATTTTTTGATTCCTGTTATAGATTGAATGTGTTATCCCCAAAACATATGTTGAAGTCCTAACCTAAACTCCCTAACACCTCAGAATGTGACCTTATTTGGGAATAGGGTTGTTGCAGATTTTATAAGTTAAGATGAAGTCATACTGGGGTAGGGTGGGCCCCTCATTTAATATAACTGGCGTCTTTATAAAAAGATGGCATGTGAAGACAGAGACACACAGAAAACAGCCATGTGATGACAGAGACAGATAGCAGAGTGATGCATCTACAGGCCAAGGAGCACCGAAGACTGTCAAGAACCACCAGAAGCTAAGAAGAGGTAGGAAAGAGCTTCTCCTTTAGAGCCATCAGAAGGAGCATGTCCTTGCTGACTCCTTGATTTCAACTTCCATCCTCTAGAACTGTGGGACAATAAAGTTCTGTTGTAAAAAAACACCCAGTTTGTGGCACTTTGTTACATACCCCTAGAAAACTAGTAAAATACTTATCCATGTACCACAGTCTTAATTACCGTAGCTTTACAATAAGTCTTCAAATTTTGTGTATGTCCCGCAAAGTCAATCTTTTCTACGATTGTTTTGAACATTCTAAATAACTTGCATTTCCATATACATTTTAGAATCACCTTGTCAATTTCTACAGGAAAGCCTGCTGAGACTGAGACTGAACTTGCATTGAATCTGTAGGTTACTTGGGGAGAATCAAATCTTAATAATTAAATGTTTTCAATCTATGAACATAGCATATTTCTCCACTTAATTCTTCTTTCATTTCTCTCAGCAGTGTTACAGTTTTCAATGTAGAAATCTTGTGCATATTCTAGTCTATCTATTAATAAAAACGTTATGTTTGTTAATGCTATTGTTCATAAAATTGTATTTAAATTTTTGTTTTCTAATTATTTGCTTCTGATACATAAAATACAATTGATTTTTCTATATTATTAACCTTTCATCTTGTGACTTTGCTAAGTTTACATATTAATTACAATGGTCATTTTATAGATTTCTTAGGATTTCCTATGTAAGAAGTGCTTCATCTGAAATGCAGTTTTCATTATCCCTTTTTACTCTTTATGACTTTTATTTATTTTAAACACATATATTATCATATGAGGTCTAGGTGGTAGAATTCATTCTCTCAGTGCTATATGGGACCTTTACAATGGTGACTCCTTATGTGTTTACCTGCCTTTACTAATGTCTTGAGATTCTGCTCAGGCAGGCAGGAGTTTTTCTCTTCTTGGTATTTCACATAACTTTCCTTGAGCTACCTTCTTACTGCCTCATTTTGCTTCTATTTAAATTAGAGAATCATAGTGAAAATTCTCAGAAATATACCTGCTCACATTCTTTCTCCAGCGTTTATTATTCAGGGAAGGGGTGAGATTAGGAAGATGATGCTGAGCTGTCTTAGGATTTTCTCTTTCTTTTCTTGTTACTATCTTAATTTTTTTACATGATATTATATTCATCTTTGTATAACTAAGACATTTTTATGCTTCTTTCAAAACTTCTTTTCTTTATTTTGTGCAGTATTTGGGTGAGGGGGTGCTTATGATATGATTTAATTTTTCTACCCTTATCTAGAACTTTCATGCTAGAGCCAAGACCTCAAACGCAAATGCTGAAGAGACTAAAAGACAACATAAATGAACAAAATGAGCTGAGTGGAGACTGTGGAAAATGGAGATCACAGAGTTTGTCTAGAAAAAGACCTCACTACGCTGCTCCTGTGAAACATTACCATGTGGGAACGTGGCCAGGACCTACGATTTTTGAAGAAAAGCTGGAGATCAGATTTTTAAAATGTGAGGTTAAATGCCTCTATTTTTAAGTATTGGTGACTAGTTTAAATTTTAAAAATATACTGAAGGCAAAAATAAATATCTACACACTGGATGGAGTAGGCAGGCTATCAGTTTCCTTCAGAGAATCACTTCATGGACTGTTTAGCTAGTCCTTTGGTGCTATTGTAAGATAGAATGGAATTTTAACCTAGATAGATCATTCTGATGCACTTAAACAACAAAAAAAAATGGTAAAGTCAATCAGAGAACAGTGATCTAAGGTTTAATATTGTAAAAGGAGACAGGATCTGTACTTTAAAACATCATACCCCCCTAATTCTCCAGTATCACCTGCCTTGGATGGCAGTAAAGGAGGGATTTAAAGCCTATTCTGTTCCTCTTTTGTGATTGACACAGTTATAATATCTGTCAGAATTGGCTTCAGGAAAATTGCAGATAGAGAAGAGAAAACATTGTTTTCTCCAAGCCTGGATCCAGGGAAATCTATTGGCTTAGTGAGACTAGTACATACTCTGCAAAAGGATCAAGAGAAAATGCATGGTAATAAATAGGTGCTTATACACTTGGCTCTGTTACCTATCCATATAGCCAAGCCTTATATATACTTAACTTCTTATCCATTCATTCATTTCATCCACCAATATATCTACCCACCTTAGACCCCATTACAATAAAATTTAAAACTTTTGAGTGGTTCCCAGTCCTGACTGTGCATCTGAATAAGCTAGGAAACTTAAAAATAAGGCACACAAGATTAACACTTCTGAGCATGGATGATTTAGTCTCTCACTGTAAATAACTAGAAAACTATACAGTATATATGAGATCATTGGTTTCAGATCTTTGGCAGCAGACAGTGCATAAATGTAATATCCGAGAGAAGAGAAACAAAAGAGATGATTCCTATGAGTGCCCCATCTTTCTTGAAAGACATTCTAGACTACAAAGCAGAGAAGGAGATCATAAGTATGCAGTGGTCTTGATGAATTTTTGATACTGGAGTAAAATAAAGCTGAGGTGGTTGGAAGTTCTGTGTTAGAGTTCTGAAGAGAAGAAAGCATTACAGAAAAAGAACTACAAAAATATGAATAGATGTCTGTATCAGTCCATTCTCAGACTGACATAAAGATGTAACTGAGACTGGGTAATTTATGAAGAAAAGAATTTTAATCAACTCATGGTTTCACAGCCTGTACAGAAATCATGGCTGGGAGGCCTTAGGAAACTTACAATTATAAGCAGAAGGTGAAGGAGAAGCAAGCACATCTTACATGGTGGGCAGGAGGTGGGGGTAAATGTGAAATGCCATACACTTTTCAAACAACCAATCTCATGCAAAATCAAATATAAGCATAGCAAAGAGTAAGTCTGCTTCCATGATTCAATTACCTCCCACCAGGCCCCTCATCCATCACTGGGAACCACAAATTGACATGACATTTGGGTGGGGATACAGAGTCAAACCATATCATTCTGTCCTGGCTCTTACCAAATTACATGTCCTTCTCACATTTCAAAACATAATCATGCCTTCCCAACAGTCCCTCAAAATCTTAACTCATTACAGCATTAACTCAAAAGTCCAAATCCAAAGTTTCATCTGAAACAAGGCAAGTGCCTTCTGCCTATGAGCCTGTAAAATAAAAAACAAGCTAGTTACTTTCAAGATACAATGGGGTACAGGCATTGGGTAAATACTCCCTTTCCAAAAGGAAGAAATTGGCCAAAACAAAGGAGCTACAGATCCCATGCAAATCCAAAACCCAGCAGGGCAGTTGTTACATCTTAAAGCTCCAAAATAATCTCCTTTGACTCCATATCTCACATCCACGTCACACTGATGCAAGGGGTGGGCTCCCAAGCCCTGGACACCTTGGACAGCTCTGCCCCTGTGGTCTGCAAGGCTCAGCTCCCACAGCTGCTCTCAAGGGCTGACGTTGAGTGCCTGCAGCTTTTCCAAGCTCGTGGTGCAAGCTGTCAGTGAATCCACCATTCTGGTGTCTAGAGAATGGTGGTCCTTTTCTCACAGCTCCACCAGGCAGTGCCCCAGTGGGGACTATGTGTGGGGGCTCCAACCCCACATTTCCCCTCTGAACTGTTCTAGAAAAGATTCTCCATTAGGGCTCTGCCCCTGCATCAGAATTCTGACTGGACTTCTAGGTATTTCCATACATCCTCTGAAATCAAGGCAGAGGTTCCCAAGTCTCCACTGTTGCCCTCTGTGTGCCCACAGGCCCAACACCATGTGGAAGCTGCCAAAACTTGGAGTTTGCACTCTCTGAAGCAAGGGCCTGAGCTATACCTTAGCTCTTTCTAGCTATAACTGGAGCCGGATCAGCTGAGACACAAGGAGCCATGTTCTGAGGTTGCACAGAGCAGCAGGGCCCCAGGACTGGCCCACGAAATGATTTTTCCCGCCTACATTTCCAGGTCGGTGATGGGAGGGGCTACTGTGAAGGTCTCTGAAATGCCCTAGAAGCATTTTCCCCATTGCCTGGCTATTAATATTTGGCTCCTCCTCTTTACTTATGAAAATTTCTGCAGCGGGCTTGAATTTCTCCACAGAAAATGTTTTTTTCTTTTCTACCACATGGTCAGGCTGCACATTTTCCAAACTTCTTATGCTCTGCTTTCCTTTTAAAAATAAGTTTCAAATTTCAGAGCATCTCTTTGTGAATGCATATAAGCATATGTTGTTAGAAGCAGCCAGGCCACGTTATTGAACTCTTTGCTTCTTAGAAATTTCTTCTGTTAGATACCCTAAATCATCTCTCTCAAGTTCAAAGTTCCACAGATCCCTAGAGCAGGGTCACAATGCTGCCAGTCTCTTTGCTAAAGCATAGAAAGAATGACCTTTACTCTAGTTCCCAGTAAGTTTCTCATCATCATCTGAGACCTTCTCAGTCTGGACTTCAGTATCCATATCACTATTAGCATTTTGGTCAAAACAATTCAACAAATCTCTAGGAAGTTCCAAACTTTCCCTCAACTTTCTGTCTTCTTCTCAGCCCTCCAAACTGTTCCAATCTCTGTCTGTTACCCAGTTCCAAAGTCACTTCCACATTTTCAGGTATCTTTATAGCAATGCCCCATTGCTCAGTACCAATTTTCTATATTAGTCCATTATTACACTGCTGTAAAGACATACCAGAGTCTAGGTAATTTAGGAAGAAAACAAGTTTAATTTACCCACAGTTCCACAGGCTGTACAGGAAGCATGGCTGGAGAGGCCTTAGGAAATTTACAATTACAGCAAAAGGTGAAAGGGAAGCAAGCGTGTCTTACATGGTGGGCAGGGGAGCGGGGTGGGGATGGCAAGTCCCACATACTTTTCAAACAAACTGATCTCATGAGAACTTTATCACAAGAACAGCAAGGGGTAAATTCACCCCCATAATTAAATCACCTCCCACTCAGTCCCTCCGTCAACACTGGGAACCACAACTTGATGAGATTTGGGTGGGGACACAGAGCCAAACCATATCAATATCCTCTTGAATGTTTCCTGAATACTAGAATTCACATGTGTAGAATTAAACTTCATGAGTTGGGTCAAAGAGTAACTAAGAATCTATGAGAAGAATGATTCCCAGAGCTTACTTATACAGAGGAAGTTGCCACCTTCAAGGAGAATAGAGAATCCTCATTGATCACTTTTTGCATACAGTAAAGATCCCTAAAAACCTATTCATGAAGATGAAACTTATTTGAAATTAAATGATTCTTGAAATAAAGGCTATGCTATACCCACCCCAACAAGCTTAAAAACAAAGCTGAAAACGATAACACTGAATCACAAGAAACCTGACTCTCTTTCAGAATAAAAACTTACTCTTTAAGGTAAAGAAAAACAACAAAATCCAGATTTGAACAACACATAAATCATATTATCCAGTATCAAATAAAAATTTCTTAGACATTGAAAGCAGGAAAATGTGATCCATAACCAAGAGAAAAAATCAGTTAACAGAAACAGACCCATAAATGACAAAGATGATATAATTAGCAGAAAAGAACATTAAAACCACTGTTTTAACTATGTTCAAATATTTAAAGGAAAACATAAAATAGTGAGAAGAGGAATGTAAAATATTTTTAAATAAAAAAATTAGAGATAAAAACAATATCTGAAATAGAAAATTCACTGGGTAAGATTAATAGCAGATTAGACACTTTAGAAGAAAAGACCGGTGAGCTAGAAGATGGAACAGTAGAAACTATTCACAGTGACTCTTACAGAGAGTAAATATTGAAAAGAAATAAAGTCTCAGTAACATGTGGGACAATATTAAGTGGTCTAATATTTATGTAATTGGAGTCCTATAAAGAGAAGAAAGGCTAAATTTTTTTCAAGAAATACGGCCAAAATATTTACAAATTCAATAAATCTTGGATCCAAGTACTTCAATGAAACAAAAAAAAACAAGCACAAACAATACAAGATAAAGACACGTGATAATCAAATTGCTGAACACTAAAGATGATCTGAAAAATCTTTAAATTATCTGTACATATTACATGCAAAGAAACAAAGATCAGAGTGATAGTACTCTTTTCATTAGAATCTAGGCAAGTGAGAAGAGAAAATACCACTTTTAATCTCTGAAAAACTTTTGCCAACCTAAAATTCTACACCCAGCAAAAACATCTCTCATGAATGGAGATGAAGTAAATATATTTCAGTCAAAGCACAGTTGATAAGACTTACTGCCATTACATCTTCATTATAAGAATTGATGTAGAAGTTCTTTAAGAGGAAGGACACTAATACAAGAAATAAATTTGGATATAAATTAAGAAATAAAGAGAACTGAAAATAGTAAACATGTAAGCAAATAAAGTACTTTCATTCCATTTTTTTTATTTTGTTAAAAAACCGCTGTCTGTTTAATGCCAAAGTAATATCAATGTGTTGTGGGCTTTATAACAAAAATAAATTCTATGACAATAATACAAAGAACAGTAGGAAAGAATTTAAAGACTATTATTGCACATTTTACAGCAAGCACTGAAAATATAAATAAAAATAAAAACAAGGAGGAATAAATAGTAAGATAAAACTAAAGATATTTAATTTTAAAAATTTTTAAAAAGGACAGAAAAATAGAAAAGAAGAACAATGAACACATGGCATAAATTTAAAACAAACAATAACAAAATAGACATAACCATGATCAAATTGATAATTGCATTAAATGTAGGTGGTCTAAACACCCCATTTAAAAGGCAGAGTGGATAAGAAAGTAAGAAAAGACTATATATGTATATATACATGTATATATTTTTTCTATGGCACAAAGTTTTATTAAAGATTTCACTAAAGTCAAATTTCTAGGAATGAAGGAGTCCTACTTAGAGGGCACAAAAGCTCATGAAGGCCCTATGTCTCATAGTGAACCACTAGCTCAGGTTCCTTGGGATCAGTGCCTTGTCCCAGATACTGATTATTAAAAGGATACTGCTTTAGCCCCACAGACTGATAGGTAGAATGATTCTCTCCCACATAGAACATAAAGTTCCTGAAAGCAGGGAAGCTGAAGAGATTATTGCACATGATATTTCAAGAAATAGGTGTGGAGGGCCATACCCACATGGCTCCTGATATACATGTCCAGATGCCAGTATATCAGTTCACTCCGGTTCAACCTCAAGTCTTGGTGGTCCAGATCAAACCATAGATCCCTCTTTTACTGTGAGTGGTCAAGGAACTTTGAGTAGTCACCATACCCAAGCCATCATCCAGGAAAGGCTGATAGTCTTCCACACACATATTATACTTCTTGGCAGTGGTGGCTCATTCTTCTGGGGTCTTGGAATAAAACCTGAGGGGAATGTCCTTGATCGTGTGGAAGGCTGTCCATGCATCCAATAACACCACATTCTGGGTTGCCCTTTGTAGCTACCAGATTCCCAGGATCCCTGTCCTGGCTACTTTCATCTTCACCCAAAACTATATTATGTCTAAAAGTAACCTAGTTCGAATAAAAAGACACTGGGCTGGGTGTGGTGGCTCACGTTTGTAATCCCTGCACTTTGGGAGGCCAAGGCAGGCAGGTGACCTGATGTCAGGAGTTCGAGACCAACTTGGCCAAGATGGTGAAACCCCATCTCTTCTAAAAATACAAAAATTAGCCACGCGTGGGGGTGTGCACCTGTAATCCCAGCTACTTGGGAGCTGAGGCAGGAGAATCACTTGAACCCAGGAGATAGATGCTGCAGTGAGCCGAGATCACACCATTGCACTCCAGCCTGGGCAGCAAGAGCAAGACTCCATCTCAAAATTTTAAAAAAAAAGACACAAGTAAATTAAAAGGATAAAATAATGCATCATGAAACACTAATCAAAGATGTCTAGAGTAACTATATTCTTATAAAACAAAGTAGACTTTAAAATAAGGAATATTATCAGAAACAAGAAGAGACATTTCATCGTGATAAAAGGGTCAATTTATCAAGAATAAAAATCTTAATTTTAGTGCATGTATCTAATAAAAGTTTCAAATACATGATACAAAACCTGTATTTGAAATTAAAAATAAAAGAAATTGACAAATCAACAAATATAGCTGGAAACACTAGCATTACTCTCACAATAATTGATAACAGAAAATTAGTGAAGATATAGATGACTTTTAAAATGCTATTAACCAAACCTGACCTAATTGACATTTATAGAACTACACACAACAGCAGAATACATATTCTTTTCCATTGTTCATAAAACATTCACCGGAACAAACCATATTTTGAGATAGAAGCCTGTTCCAATGAATTCATAAGCACTGAAATCATATGGAGTTGTTCTTTCAACAAGATGGGATGAAATTAAAAATCTACAACAAAGATATCTGCATAATGCCAACTCTGGAAACTAAACAGCATATGTAAATTAAACAATAAGTTTCTAAGCAATTAATGGATCAAATAAACACTTAGAAAGGAAATTAGAAAATATTTTAACTGAATAAAAATGAAAATACAAAATATGAAAACTTTTAAGCTACAGAAATTAGAAAATATTTGAACTGAATAAAAATGAAAACACAAAATATGAAAACTTTTAAGCTGCAGCTAAAGTAGTAATTATAAGAAAATTTATATTATTAAGGGTATACCTTAAAAGAAGAAAAGTGCAAGATAATTTGTCTAAGCTTCTATCTTAGTAATCTAGAGAAATAAGAGTAAACTAATCCCAAAATAACAAGAAGAAAATAACGAAAATAAGACAGAATTCAATGAGATGAAAGTAGATAAACTATAGAGAAAATTGATTAAAACAAAGCTATTCTTTGAAAAGGTTATTGAAGTTGATATATCTGACTTATCAAGAACAAAGACAAAAGGTACATATTATCAAGAAAATGAGGGGTCAGAGCAACATGGCCAAACAGAAATCTGCACCAATTATCCTCCCACCAAAGAAACACCAAATTTTAACAACTAACTACATACAATAAAGCACTATCACTGATCCAAAAATGAGGTGAGCAATCACAGTACCCGATTTTAACTTTATATTGCTGAAAGAGACATTGAAAAGGGTAGGAAAGACAGTCTTGAATTGTCTATGCCACTCTTCCTCCACTCCCTGGCAGTGGCCGGATGGCACAGAGAAAGAATCTGTGTACTTGAGGTAGGACAAGCACAGTGATTAGGGGTCTTGGCATTGAACTCAGTGCTGCCCTGTCACAGCAGGGAGAAAAGCCTTGTTTGGTTCGGCTGGCAACCACCCACAGAAGGAGCATTTGGACCAGTCCCAGCCAGAGAGGAATTGCCCATCCCAGTGGTTGGAACTTGAGTTTCAGCAAACTTTACCACTGCAGGCTAAAGTGCTCTGGGGTTCTAGGTAAACCCAAAATGCAGTCTAGGACACAAGTACTACAATTTCTAGGTGAGTCCTAGTGCTAAGGCTGGACTTACAGCCAGTGGACTAGGACAGCACATGACCTAGGAAGACACCAGCTGGGGCAGCTAAGGGAGTGCTTGTGCCACCACTCCGTGACACCCAAGCAGTGCAACTTGTAGCAATGATAGTAACTCCTTTCTTCTACCTGAGGAGAGGAAAGAGTAAAGAGGTATTTGTCTTGTGTCTTGGATACTAGCTGATTCACAATAGGATAGTGCACCAGGCAGAGTGGCCAGGCCCCTATTCCAGGCCCTAGTTCACAGACATTTTGAGACATACCCTGGGCCAGCAGGAAACTCACTGCCTTGAAGGGAAGGACTAATCCTGACAGAAGTAATTACCTGCTGACTAAACAGGCTTTGGGCCCTGAATAACCAATAGCAATACTCAAGTAGTACATCATGTGCCTTGGATGAGACTCAGACATGCTGGCGGCAGGTGTGACCCAGTACATCCCTGACTGTGGTGGTTATGGTGAAAGATCTTCTGCTTGAGAAAAGCAGAGTGAAAAGTAAAGGAGACTTTGTCTTGAACTTTAGATAACAGTTCAGTCACAATGGGGTAGAGCACCAAGCAGGCTCTTGGGGTTCCTGTCCAGGCCTAGACTCTTAGCATTTCTGGATTTTCTCTGGGACAGAAGGGAAGGACACAAACCTGGCTGGCTTCCTCACCTTTTGATTTTAGAGCCCAAAGTCCTTGAGTGAACATAGGCCATAGCCAGGCAGTGATTACAGCAGGCATTGGACAGGACTTGGTGTGATGCTGGCTTTAGGTCTGACTCAGCACAGCCCCAGTGGTGGCGGTCACAGAGCTTCTTGTGTCACACAAGCCCCATCTTGCTCAGCACACACACACACACACACACACACACACACAGAGACTCCATTTGTTTGAGAGAAAGTAAGGAAAAATGACAAGAGTCTCTGCCTGATAATCCAGAGAATTCTTCCAGCTCTTATCCAAAACCACCAAAGTGGTACCTCTACAAGTCTTCAAGAACCACAGCAATTTGGGGCTTGGGGACTAAGTCTCTCTGAATACCTGGAAAGCCTTCCCAAGAAAGACGGGCACAAACAAGCCCAGACTGTAAAGATGATAATGAATACCTAACTTTTCAATGCCCAGAAACTGATGAACATCCACAAGCCTTAAGACTATACAGAAAAATAAGACCTCACCAAAGGGACTAAATAAGGCACCAAGGAGCAATTCTGGAGAAAAAGAGCTATGTGACCTTTCAGAAAAAGTATTCAAAATAGCTGTTTTGAGGAAACTCAAAGAAATTCAAGATAACATAGAAAAGAAATTCAAAATTCTAGCAAATAAATTTAACAAAGAGGTTGAGATTGAAATAATTAAAAAGGAATCAAGTAGAAATTCTAGAGTTGAAAATGCAATTGACATACTGAAGAATGCATCAGAGTCTCTTAATAGAAGACTTGATCAAGGAGAAGAAAGAATGAGTGAGCTTGAAGACAGGCTATTTGAAAATACACAGTCAGAGGAGACAAAAGAAAAAGGAATGAAGTATACTTACAAGATCTAGAAAATTGATTCAGAAGGGAAAATCTGAGAGTTATGCGCCTTAAAGAGGTGGTGCAAAAAACATATCACGGTAGAAAGTTCATTCAAAGGAATACTATCAGAGAACTTCCCAAACCTAGATAAAGGTAACAACGTTCAAGTACAAGAAGGTTATAGAACACCAAGCAGGTTAAACCCAAAAAAGACTACCTCAAGACATTTAATAATCAAACTCCCAAAGGTTGAGGGTAAAGAAAGGTTCTTAAAAGCATCAAGAAAAAAAATTATACAATGGAGCTTTAATATATCTGGCAGCAGACTTCTCAGTGAAAACCTTACAGGCCAGGAAAGAGTGGCATGACATATTTAAAGTGCTGAAGAAAAAAACCTTTTACCCTAGAATAGTATATCCAGCAAAAATATCCTTCAAGCATGAAGGATAAATAAAGACTTTCCCAGACAAACAAAATAGCTGGAGACTTCCATACCCCATCTTCAGCATTGGACAGACCTCCCAGACAGAAACTCAACAAAGAAACATCACACTTAATTTGCACTATAGAAAAAATGAACCTAATGAATCTTGACATACAATTTTATTCACTGGGTACAAAATACACATTCATCTCCTAAAAAATGTTATCATTGTCAAAGAAAGACCATGTGTTAGATCACAGGCAAGTTTTAAAACAGTCAAAAAATTAAAGTAATACCCAGCATCTTCTCTGACCACAATGGAATAAAACTAGAAATCAAAAACAAGGGAAATTTTGGAAACTATACACCCACATAGAAATTAAACACTATGCTCCTGAATGACTGGTGGGTCAATTATGAAATGAAGAAGAAAATTGAAAAATTAAAAAATTTCTTAAAACAAATGATAATGGAAACACAACATCCCAAAACCTATGGGATGCAGCAGAAAACCTATGGGATGCAGTACTAAGAAGGAATTTTATTGCTATAAATGCCTACATTAAAAAAATAAACTTCAATTAAACAATCTAACAATGCATCTTAAAGAAACAGAAAAGCAAGAGAAAACCAAACCCAAAACTGGTAGAAGAAAAAAAATAATAAACATCAGAGACAAAATAAACGAAATTGAAATGAAAGAAACAATACAAAAGGTCAATAAAATGAAGTTTGTTTTTAGAAATGATGAACAAAATTCATAAACCTTTAGCCAGACTAACAAAGGAAATAAAAGAGAAGATCTAAATGAAATCAGATATTTTAAAAGGAGGCATTATTGATATTGCAGAAATTCAAAGGATTAGTAATGGCTACTATAATCGTTTGTCAATAAATTGGAAAACCTAGAGGAAATGGGTACATTCCTAGACACAAAAAAACAACTAAGGTTGGCCATGAAGAAATCCAAAACCTAAACAGACCAACAACAAGTGACAAGATCAAAGCCATTAATAAAATGTTTCCCAGTAGAGAAAAGCCTGGGACCTGATGGCTTCACTGCTGAATTCTACGAAACATTTAAAGAAGAACTAATACTAATCCTACTCAAACTGTTTTGAAAAATAGAAGATGAGAGAATACTTCCAAACTCATTCTATGAGGCCAGTATTACCCTAATACCAAAACTAGACAAAAACATATTCAAAAAAAGAAAACGACAGGCCATAATCTCTGATAAAAATTAATGCAAAAAATCTTAACAAAATACTAGCAAACTGAATTCAATAAAAATATCATTCATTATTACCAAGGGATTGATTCTATGGATACAAGGATGGTTCAACATTTGCAAATCCATCAGTGTGATACATCATACCAACAGGATGAAGGACAAAAGCCGTATGATCATTTCATTTGATGCTGAAAAAGCATTTGATAAAATTCAACATCCTTTCATGACAAAAAAAGAAAAACTGAAAAAACGGGGTATAGAAGGAGCATACTTCAACATAATAAAAGCCATATATGACAGACCATACTGAATGGGAAAAAAACTAGAAGTCTTTTCTCTAACATCTGGAACAAACAAGGATGCCCACTTTCACCAATGTTATTCAATGTAGTACTGCAAATCCTAGCTAGAGGAATCAGACAACTGAAAGAAGAAAAGGACATCCAAATTAGGAAGAAATAGGTCAAATTACCCTTGTTTGCAAATGATATTATCTTATATTTGGAAAAACCTAAAGACTCCACCAAAAAACCATTAGAACTTATAAACAAACTTAGTAAAGTTGTAGGATACAAAATCAACATACAAAAATCAGTAGCATTTTTACATGCTAACAGCGTACAATCTGAAAAAGAAATTTAAAAAGTAATCCCCTTTGTGATAGCCACAAATGAAATTAAATAACTATAAAATAACTTAACCAAAAAAATGAAAGATCTCTGCCAAGAAAACTAGAAAACACTAATGAAAGAAATTGGAGAGGACACCAAAAAATTGAAAGCTATTTCATGTTTGTTGATTGGAAGAATCAACATTACTAAAATGTCCATACAGTCACAGGATCCTTAGGATGTTGCTTTGCCAGCCAGAGACCTCTGTGGCCAGTGGCACCTTTGCCCGAGTTTTGCTTGGGCCCACTGGACTCGTTCCACCCACTCAGCCTGGCAGACTGTGCTGGACTTTCCCTACCAGCTGTGATCCCATTCTTGTCAAGGGTAAGCCAGGCATGGTGTGGTGAGGGATGCATGACAAGCGAATACAGGGCCTGGACACTACACACAGCCAGGCACACTGGCTGCAGTAGGGCAGACAACCCAGACGCCGGCACAAGCACTGTCTCCCTGCTTCGGCTGGACCAGACATACCACAAGTGGTATGGGGGCCTCAGCAGTGGCAGGGGTCTTCTGTGTCAGCACCTGCCTGAGCATGCGCACACCCAACCAAGTAGTGGCAGCGCCTGGGCTCAGCCATAACTCTACTCAGAAATCGGAGTGGGCACCGGGAGTGGGGAGAGCCCAGGCAGAGGGGAGCAGGCACTTCCAAGCCTGTGGGGGTAGAGGCACTTTCTGGGTCCCCAAGACCACAGGGATGCCTGTACAGCTGCACCTGGAAGTGTGGGGCTCCCGCCTGTTCCCGGCTCCCGTGGGCTCCACAGAGCACACAGCCCTGGCCAGGCTTCCTCTGCTGCAGCTAGAATCTTTGTAGCAGCCACTCCAGATGGGCCACTGCTGCCATCAATAGTATAAA
The DNA here is from genome assembly GCA_963573385.1 of Cacajao melanocephalus. Classification (NCBI taxonomy): domain Eukaryota; kingdom Metazoa; phylum Chordata; class Mammalia; order Primates; family Pitheciidae; genus Cacajao; species Cacajao melanocephalus. The sequence goes on along the minus strand of CAUYLG010079009.1, from coordinate 10,390 downwards.
AAGCAATCTGCAGATTCAATGCAATCCTTATCAAAACATCAATGACATTCTTCACAGAAATAGAAAAAAACATACTAAGATTTATGTGGTACCACAAAATAGAATAGCCAAAGTTATCCTAAGCAAAAATAGAAAAAGTGGAGAAATCACTTGACTTCAAATTACAGCCACAGAGCTATGGTAACCAAAACAGCATGGCACTGTCATAAAAACAGACACATAGACCAATGGAATAGAGCAGAGAACCCAGAAATAAATTTATACACCTACAGTGAACTCATTTTCAACAAAGGTGCCAAGAACATACATTAAGGAAAAGACAACCTCTTCAATAAATGGTGCAGGGAAAACAGGATATCCATATGCAAAAGAAGGAAACTCGATCCCTATCTCTTGCCATCTACAAAAATCAAATCAAAATGGATCAAAGACTTAAAACTAAGAAACTATTACAAGAAAACATTGGGAAAACTCTCCAGGACATTTTTCTGGGCAAAAATTTATTGAGTAATAACCCATAAGCACTGACAACCAAAGCAAAAATGAACAAATGGAATCATATAAAGTTAAAAAGCTTCTGTAGAGCAGTGAAAACAATCAACAAAGGAAAAGAATCCACAGATTGTGAGATAATATTGGCAAACTGCCCATCTTACAAGAGGTTAATAACTACAATATGCAAAGAGCTCAAACAACTTCATAGGGAAAAAATCTAATAATATAATTAAAATGGGCAAAATATATAGACATTTCTCAAAAGAAACAAACAAATGGCATGCAGACACAGGAAAAGGTGCTTAATAGCATTGATCATCAGAGAAATGCAGATCAAAACTGCAATGAGATATCATCTCATTTCAGTTAAAACGGCTTATATTCAAAAGACAGGCAATAATAAATGCTCGCGAGGATGCTTAGGAAAGAGAACACTTATACACTGTTGGTGAGAATGTCAATTAGTACTACCACTATGCAGAACAATTTGGAGGTTCCTCAAAAATCTAAAAATAGAGCTGCCGTATGATCCAGCAATCCCACTGCTGAATATATACCCCAAAGAAAGGAAATCAGTATAGGGAAGGGATATCTGCAAGGTTTGTTGCAACACTGTCCACAATAGCCAAGATTTGGAAGCAACCTAAGTGTCCATCAACAGATGAATGGATAAAGAAAATGTGGTGCATATAAACAATGGAATTCTATTCAGCCATAAAAAAAATGCAATCTTGTCATTTGCAACAACATAAGTGGAACTGGAAGTCATTACATTAAGTGAAATAAGCCAAGCAAAGAATGACAAACTTCACATGTTCTCACTTATTTATGGGATCTAAAAATCAAAAACAATTGAACTCATGGAGGCAGAGAATAGAAGGATGGTCACCAAAGGCTGGGAAGGGTTGTAGGGAGCTGGGGAAAGAAGTAGGGATGATCAATGGGTACCAAAAAAAGTAGTTAGAAAGAATGAATAAGACCTAGTGTTTGATAGCACATCGGGGAAACTACAGTCAATAACAATTTAATTCTACATTTTAAAATAACTGAAAGAGTATAATTGGTTTGTTTATAACACAAAGGATAAATGCTTATTAGGATGAATACCCCATTTACTACAAAATGTGATTATTACACATTACATGCCTGTATCAAAGTAACTTATGTATCCTATAAACACATACCCTTACTGTGTACCCACAAAAATGTTTTTAAAAAAATACAAAATGAGACATTACTGTAAGTCCTATAGACATTAAAATTATAAAAAGTAAATATAATAACCAATATATACTAATAGATTTATATAATCATTTAAGATTTTTTAAAATTATATATATGCATATATGTGTATATATATGTATATGTATATATGCATATATGCATATATATGTGTGTATATATGAAATGGGGTCTTGCTTTGTCACCCAGGTTGGAGAGCAGTGGCATGATCTCGGCTCACTGCAATTTCCGCCTCCTGGACTCAAGCGATCCTCCCACTTCATCTTTTTGAATAGCTGGGACCACAGGTCCATGCCACCAAACCCGGCTATGTTTTTGCATTTTTTGTAGAGACAAGGTTTTATCATGTTGCTCAGACTGGTCTTGAACTCCTGAGCTCAGGAGCTGCCCCCACCTCTGTCTCCCAACGTGCTGGGATTACAGGCATGAGCCACTGTGCCCAGACCATTTTTAATATATTTTTATTATTATCTCAATAGTTTTGGGAGAACAGGTGGTGTTTGCTTACAAGGATAAGTTCTTTAGGTGTGATTTGTGAGATTTTGGTGCACCCATCACCTACACAGTGTACACTGTACCCAATGTGTAGTCTTTTATCCCTCACCACCCTCCCACCCTTTCCCCCAAATCCCCATAGTCCATTATATCATTCTTAAGCACTCTCATAGCTTACCTCCCACTTATAAGTGAGAACATATGATGCTTATTTTCCATTCCTGAGTAAATTTTTAAAACTTAGATCAAAAAGTACAAGTTTCTTGAAAAAAACACGAACTACCAAAAATGCCGCAAAAAGAAATTTAGAAGTCCTCACAGTCCTCTATCCATTTAATAAATTGAATTTATAATTTAAAATATTTTTACAAAGAAAATGCTGAGCCCAGATGGTTTCATTGATAAATTCTAACACTCAAAAAAATTATATCTATTATAAACACTCTTTCAGAAAACAGATGAGTAGAGAATACCTCCTGATTCATTAAATGAAGTCAACATTACCCTCATTCTAAAAACAGAGACATGACAAAAAGAAAAGAAAAAGCAGCATATAAATATGCCTCATGAATATAGACTCAAAAATTCTCAAAAAATAATCTAGCAAATTAAATCCAATAGTATACAAAAAAGATAGCACACGATGTCTACATGTGATTTATCCCAGGAAAAGAAAATAATGTTGCAGAAAATACAGCTATTGACATAAAAATACACTTACAATAAAACTATGGGAAAATATCAGGCCACAAAAAGTGGATCATGGTATATAATCTCTTTGAAGGGAAAATTCATAAACGTGCACAAATAGAAAAAAATCTCAGTGACTTCCCCAGGTTTGATGCAACTATCTGATCCAAACCTAGAATAACAATGTTTTATGTAAAAACACATAATTAAAAAGATACAGTTGAGGTCAAGAAACAAGATTTACCAAGAACATAAGTGTAAAGTTATGAGAGTGGTCGAAGCCAAAGATGTACTGAGCTCTGGATCCTGAAGCACCATGTAACAGCTAAGAGTCCACCACTGTGAGCTAAGCAGAGTTGAAAGGTTTCATCTAAGACAGTATTGTCTATATTACTGCTTGAAAAGAGACTTCTCTCTTAGTCCCTCTTGTTATGAAAGGAGGCTGACCTGTGTGTCTAGAATAGAACAGACAGAACTTGTGACCTGAAGATAAACTAAGCCACCTTAGGTTTGTCTTGGGTTGAGTTACCCAGAAGCCAAGTCTGAGATGAGGTGATGAACTTATTGGAAGTGTTCTTTCAGGAGAAACCCATAACGGAGTGAAGAAAGCAGAATAGTGTAGAAGTAGCAACTAGGCATATCAGTTTAGGAAAAGCATAACCCCACAGGGAGCTCTGAAATTTAAAATGTGTCAAAGATTGCCCTGACCAGAAGAAGGAGGGATAAGCTCTCATATTCTTGCTTCAGTCAGTCATTGGCCACATGCCAGCTCCCAAAGTGAAGTTGTGAGTCCTTCAGAAAAAAAAAAAAAAAAAAGAAGCTTCTGTCAGTCAAAGATAATCTTTTAGAAAAGAATACAAGAGTGATCTATTAGCAATCAACACCCAGAGCAGCTGGGTGGTGCACAAATAGCAATAGCATCTGCTACAGTGGGTGGTTCTATCTATGATATCCTGAATTGTGGTAGGAGCAGGAGCTCCAAAATGCCATTACAGAACTTGATTCTAAATGGTAAGGCTTAGGAAAACCAGGCAGAAACAATCACAAAACTACAAAAAACAGTATGAACACAGAGGTTTGTGTATGAGGTAATAAGAATAAAAATAAAACACTAAATAAATAAATCACACACACAATGATATTTTATACCAAAATCCACTACACATAAAGAAATCAGATGCTAACAAAGTTTTCTTAAGACCCTGAAATAACAACAAAAAAACAACTTCCAAGGAAGAAAAAAATTATGCAACAAAAATTAAAATGAAACAAGAAAAACAGGATGAAAAAGAATAAGTTGCTGGGTATGTACCCAAAAAAATAGAAATCATTCTACCAGAAAGATACATGCACACATATATTCATTGCTGCACTCTTTACAATAGCTAAGACATGGAATCAACCTAAATGCCCATGAACAGTAAACTGAACAAATAAAATGTGATACACACACACACACACACACACACACACACACACACACAATGGGATCCTATGCAGCAATACAGAAGAAAATCATGCCCTTTTCAGTAATGTGTGTGGAACTAGAAGCCATTATACTAAGCGAATTAATGCAGGAACAGAAAATCAAATATGGCATGTCCCTGTAAGTGGGAGCTAGACATTGCATACACATGAACGCAAAGAAGGGAACAATAGACACCGGGGTCTACTTGAGGGTAAAAGGTGGGAGGAGGGTGAGGGTTAAAAAAACTACCTATTGGGTACTATGCCCATTACCTGGGTGACAAAATAATCTACACATCAAACCCCTGTGACGTGCAATTTACCCATGTAACAAACCTGCACATGTACCGCTTTGAACCTAAGATAAAAGGAAAAACGAAAGAGTCTACAAAAGATACAAAAGATCAATAAAATGAAGCTGTTTTTTAAGAAGATGAACTGCTAGCTAGTGCCCCAAGAAAACTAGAAGACTCAAATAAACAAAATCAGAAATGTAAAAGAAGACATTACAACTGATACCACAAATACACAAAAGATCATCATAGACTATTATAAATAACTCTACACTAATAAACTAAACAACCTAGAGGAAATGGATAAATTGTTCTATGAATGGATACATACAACCTACCAAGATTGAACCGGGAAGAAATAGAAAGCATGAAAGATCAATAATGGGGAACAAGAATGAATCAGTAATAAAAAGTTTCTCAACAAACAAAAGCCCTGGCCTGGATGGCATTACTGCTGAAATCTACCAAACAATTCAAACTCTTCTAAAACGTTGAAAAGGAGGAAATTCTTCTGCACTCATTATGTGAGGCCAGAATTACCCTAATACCAAAACTAGACAAGGATACAACCAAAAAAGGAAAACTACAGGCCAATATTCCTAATGAACATAAATGCAAAAATCCTCAACAAGATACTAGCAAATTGAATCCAGAAACACCTAAAAAGATAATACACCATGATCAAGTGGGATTATCTAGGAACGAAAGTACGGTTTGACCTACACAAATCAATAAACATGATATATCACATCAACGGAATGAAGGACAAAAAAACTTTTTTATCAATCATTTCAATATATGCAGAAAAAGCATGTGATAAAATCAACATCTTTTTATGATAAAAACTCAACAAATTAGGCATAGAAGAAACAGATCTCAACATAATAAATACCATTTTTTATTGTTTATGGGTATTTGTCTCCTGATTTTTTTTTAATTATACTTTAAGTTCTGGGGTACATGTGCAGAACGTGCAGTTTTGTTACATAGCTATTCACGTGCCATGGTGGTTTGCTGCATCCATCCCCCATCATCTACATTAGGTATTTCTCTTAATGTTATCCCTCCCTAATCCTCCCACCTCCTGCTATTCCTCCCTTCACCCCTCCCCTCCCCCCACAGGCCCTGATGTGTGATGTTCCCCTCCCTGTGTCCATGTGTTCTCATTGTTCAACATCCACTTATGAGTGAGAACATTCGGTGTTTGGTTTTCTATTCTTGTGTCAGTTTACTAAGAATGATGGTTTATTGAAACAAATAAATAAATAAAAGTAAAAACATATATAATTTTTAAAAAGACCATGTATGATAAACCCAGAGTTAACATCATACTGAATGGGGAAAAGCTGAAAGCCTTTTCTCTAAGAACAACGATGCCTGTTTTTACCACTCTTATTTGACATTGTGTTAGAAGTCCTAACTAGAGCAATCAGGCAAGAGAAAGAAATAAAAGGCATTTTAATTGAGAAAAAGGAAGTTAAATTGTTCTATTTTGCAGATTACATAATATATAAAAACCTAAAGACTCTACCAAAAACTTCTCAGGACTAATAAATTCAGTAAAGTTGCAGGACACAAAATCAACATACAAAAATCAATATTGTTTCTATACACCAGTAACAAACTAGGTACAAAAGAAATAAAGACAGCAATTCCATTTATATTAGCTACAAAAAATTAAAATACCTACGAATAATTTTAACCAAGGAGGTAAAAAGCATCCTTTTTGTAGTAAGACTACAAAACACTGCCTAAAAAAATTGAAGAGGACACAAAAAAGGATGCCATGCTAATAGGTCAGAGGAACCAATATTGTTAAAATGACCACACTACCCAAAGCAGTCTACAGATTCAATGCAATTTCTATCAAAATACCAATAAAATTATTGACAAAAATAGAAAAAATCCAAAATTATGGAAAAACAAAAGAGCCCAAGTAGAAAAAGCAATCCTGAACTAAAAGAATAAAGTCAGAAGTATCATACTACCTGACTTCAAAATATACTACAAAGCTATAGTAACCAAAACAGCATGTCATGGGTATAAAGACAGACACACAGACCAATGAAATAATAAAGAGAATCCAGAAATAAATCCACATTTATAGCCAGCTAATTTTTGACAAAGACACCAAGAACATGGGGGAAAGAACACCCTATTCAATAAATAGTGCTAGAAAAACTAGATGTAAGTATACAGGAGGATAAATATTAAATTCAACAATATTTTAATGACAATAATGGATTATGACCAAAAATAGCTTATCTTAGGACTAGAAGGACAACTCAACATCAGGAAATTAACCAGTTATAATCTAAACTATTAGATGCAATGACAGAAAACTTGTTATCTCAATATGTACAGAAAAAGCACCCAATATAATTCTCCATTTATTCATAATTTTTAAAAACTCTTATTAAACTAAGAGTGGAAGTAAACTCCCTCAGATTAATAAGCAGTGTCTACCAAAAACCTGTAGCAAATACCACACTTAAAATGGAACACTTTAGAAGTATCATCTTCTCAGGAACAAGACTGCCATTCTTTATTACCCCTTCTATTCAGCTCTGTCTTGAACACCTAAGTTAGTCACATAAATCAAGAAAATTTAAAAATGTAAAATTGAAGCCAAATCTGTTCTTATTTTCAGAAGATATGCTTGAATTACATAGAAAACATGAAAGTAATTTAAAAATGTATAAGAACTAATAAAATAACTTAGCAAGATTTTTGAACATTAGGTAAACATATCAAAAGTTAATAGTTTACTCATAAATAAGTAATATCAATTAGAAAAATTGAATAGAAAAAATTCCATTTACAAAACTGCAAAAGCATTTAGGAATAAATCTAACAAATATGTGAAACTTGCATGATGAAAATTCTAAAACATTGAAGATCAAGATAAATGAAGGTATTTGCCATAGTTATATATGAGAAGGCAGAAAATCTTAAAGATATTAATTATTCCCAAATTAAATTGCTAAAATCAATGCAATTCCAAATAAAATTCTGGTAGATTTTCTCACTCAATTTCGCAATTTGATCCTAAGAAGCATGCAAGAGAAAAAGGACCAAGAATAGAAGAAGAAAAGCTGGAGGAATTTATGAAATATGCAACTGGCGTAGGAACAGACCAATGAATAATTAGAACTGAATAGAGAGCCTAAAAACAGACCTATCCATATGGGGAAATATACTGCAGATGAGTATGGTGTCATCAAGTATAACAGAATGAATAGATTATTTAGTGAAAGGTGCCAGGACAGTTGCTTATTTATGTAGAAGACAGAAATTAAAATTAACTTCCTACACAATTAAAATTAATACCATACACAAAAAAGTTCTGGATGAATTAAAAATGTAAATGTGAAAAGCAAAAACTATAAAATTTCATAATTGAGGAGCATGTATTTATGATCTCAGCATAGAAAATATTTATTTATTAAACACAACATGAGTATAGGCCATAAGGAAAAACATTTAAGGTTAAATACATCAAAATTAATAACTTCTGCACAACAAATACATCTCAATCAAAACAAAAGGTAATCTATCTACTGGTATAGACACTTACAAAGTATATAACTAGAAAAGACTCATCTCCAGAGTCTGTTTTAAAAAATCTCTATGATTCAATAAGAAAACAAAATCAATACAATGAAAAAATGGGTCAAGGATATAAATAGGCAATTCACAGGAAAGAAAATCTGAGAAGACAATAAATATATGAAAATGTGCTCAAACTCATTAATATCTGCAGAATGTAAATTATAACACTAAGGAGATACCATTTCACATCCATCAAATTTATGAAAATTCAAACATTTGGCAATGCCAAGTGTTGGTAAGGATATGCTAGTAGGAGAGTAAATTAATACTACTACTTTGAAAAATAATTTGGCATTATCTAGGAACTCTGAAGATGCTGATACTCTCTACAAAATAATGTTTTGGAGAAACTCTAACTCTTGTGCATGAGGAAATATGTGTAATAATGTCCATTGAAGCTCTTTTCCTGGGAGAGGTTTGGAAATTATTTAAATACCTATCAACAGAAATGAATAAATTTCAATGTATTTTCTGGAATGGAATATGTTTAATGGAATACTTTAATGTATTTTCTGGAATTGAATATGTTTAATGGAATACTTAAAATGAAGGTGGATACCCTAAAATGAAGTTGAGAAAACAACAAATACTAATATTGATAAAACACAAATTGCAGAATGATATAGACATAGGACCATTCAGATAAAATCTTAAAATGTGCAAAATTTTGCTATTTACAGTTTAGGGATGCATACATAGATAGTAAAAGTATAAAACAAGCATGAGTATTCAGGAGCACAGCTTCTCAGAAGAGAAGCAGAAGAATAGGACTGGGCTAAGGTACCCTGTGGTCTCCAATGGCATCTTTCATTGTAACTCTGTTTCTCAAAAAGAAAGAAAAACTCTATATGTTCTGTGTTTGAAATATTTCACAATTATTTTAATATCCAAAAGGAAAAGTAAAATTAAAGCTTTAGCAGATTTATTTTCCTTTTTCATCTTTGTGGTTGTTCAGAAAGGCCAATTCCTTTTTTTTCTGAATATAAATAATTAGGCTTTCTTTTTATCTGAATATCATATGTGTGTGGGGTGTGTGTGTGTGTGTACAGTGTAGCACATACTCCTTTAGTAATCACAATGAAAGTTAACACAATTGGAAAATTTGTTTCTGCATCAATCATTTAGAATGTTTGGTGGAAAAGTGATTTTTCTGGACTATGCAGATAACTATCTCATAAAGGCCTTGACATGTGTGGACATGACCTCACCCATGGTGGTTTCCAGTTTCTGCCTATTTCACCACCTCAGGAGAAGTGCAAGGTGTTCTTCCTGGGGGCACCCAGTCAGCGCTGCATCTACCTGAGAGTCCCTGCCCAGCCATGCAATCATTTCTGAAACTAATGAGATCAGCAGCTTTTCACGAAACCATGAGTCATACCTATTGGTGAGGATTTCCAGGCTTGAGGAGTGCCTTGAAGTGCCGGCTTCACCAGATGTGCTGGCATCACCAATCCTTCCCCTAACTCTGAGTGCCACATCTGACCCACTGCCAACGGTCACAAGGTCACCAACAGCAAAAAATCATCTTGGAGTTCAGGTAAGAACCTGTAAAATGAATGCAATACCAATTAAAATTCCAGTTGGATTGTTTTCAAGGAACTTGATCATCTAAAATTTATATTGGTTCACAAATAACCAAGACAACATTAAGACATGTTAGAAACTGATAATAAAAACAGTGTGGTAATGTTTTAAAAACAAATTAGCCAATGGAAGAGAAAAAATTAGTGTCAAGCAAATAGATAGATAATAGTTTACATATTTGCTGAGAGACACTTTGTTTAATAAATATCATTTAGAAAACTGAAACCAGATCCCTATCAAACTCCATAAACAATAGTAGATTCTAGATTAATTAAAGGCCTAAATGTGAGCTACAAAACAAAAATAAATAGAAGAAAATGTAGAATATTTTTGTGACCTAGTGGCTGGCGTCAGGGAGAGAGAGAAAGCATTAACAAAAATTACAGAGCACAAACCCAATGGCCAAAAAAAAAAAAAAAAAAAAAAAAAAAAAAAAAAAAAAGATTTTTTTTTGGAGAAAAAAAAATATAAATTTTTTTTAATTTTTTGAAAACAGTTAAAAAAATTTGTGA